>CAUYSK010082110.1:0-130189 GCA_963575035.1 Avahi laniger
GGCGATACCGAAATCTCACTGGGTGTTGGATTGAGCGCGGGTGAGGCGCTCGGGGGGGGGGGGGTGTGTGTGTGTGTGTGTGTGTGTGTGTGTGTGTGTGTGTGTGTGTTGTTCAGTCTGCACAGCCTCCTTTTTTTTTTAAGTACAGTGCAAGGAAAAATAAAACAGTAATGGCTTAGGAAGGTGGGAGATTAATTGTCTTCTCTGGGCACATTCATTTCATATTCATTGTCACAGTACTGATCGTAATGAAGTTATTTAGTATTCATGCAGATGTCACATCAAGTTCCTCCATAGATGTTTTACTGTAATTTAGCATAAGTTAATGGATATCTATATTAAAGTGTTCCCAATTAAGCAAGTGGCCTTTCCATTCGACGGGCCAGATTGGATTGGATGGCCATGGAGTGTAAGCAAACTAAGCCTCCTCAGATCTCAACCACAGGGGTCAAACCTGAAATGAGTTTAGCTCCTTCTTGTGTCTATTTCACAAGAATCCTAGTGGCTCAAAAATAACTTTGTAATTGACTGATCCAGACAGATGAGTTGGAAAGTGGATGATTGATGGGCCCAATATATTTGAACAAAATCAACACCAGGGAGAATACTAATTTTACCAGTTGGTCCAGCTAGCAGAGCTGACGGAAGAATAGAGTCAGGATTAGCTGATCACATCTCCAGCTTGCAGAGCCTGGAGACTTTCCGGCAACTGTCCTGGGATACAATTGGTGGTTGTTCAGCATCTGCCTTCTGAACTCGCCTGGATTAGAAGCTGCCACATTGGAAATGGTTTATTGAGCTCAGTGGAGGTTACTTTTAAAGGCTTAAGGGCTTGGGTTTCATTAAGAAAAATACAAACAACTTTTAAATGAAGTTTGGTCAAGCAAAGGAACTTTTTTCCCTCATGCTTGCCCAGAAATAGAAAAAGAAAAAGACCAAAAAATTCAAACAGAAATACAAATAGTTGCCTAGACCCTCACTGAAGATAGGACTGATTCAGTCAGTACATAAGGTTTCTTTTTTTAAATGTTATCAAAAGGTCAGAGCCAGTGGCCTTTGAAGGCAAATCTCATCTGACAGGTGGCCCCGCAGAGCTGTCTCCAGATCTATTAGCACTGAAGTGTTTCTCTTGACGGGGTCGGGGCGACTGGGGGCTGGCCAAGGCACAAAGAAATGGCAGACTCTGGCAGTGCAGCCCAGGACTGAGAGACACCAGTGGAACAAATGGAGATTCCTCTCAAATTACTTGTGAATCTAATTCACGCAATGAAAACTCACCTGACCGCACTCTCCAGACCCTGGGTGCACAGTGGTAAACAAAACAGAGCTCACGTAGGCTAGGAACAGAGAGTATCCAAACACTGTGCCTTCTGTCGCCGGGGCTGTGGGGAGACTGGCGATGCTTCGGTCGCCACCTGACTCTCGAAGACTGCAGTCCGTTTGTGTAGCGGTCCCCCCGAGCGGGCAACCTTCGCACCAAGGTTCCTACACTAAATGAATCTGAAGCCCTCAGGCTGGGCTCCCGATCACCGCAGCTGACCCGTGGCCGCACTGGCCGCCAGATGGCTGCAGTGATGTGAAGGTACCGGATAAGTGAGGGAAAGATCAGGAGAAAGACTCATCCGTGGAATGTGGGGCGTCTGCCCTGGTCCATCCAAGGCAAAATGGCCGCCCCTTCACGTGAGCGCCTCGGCTTTCCGCTGACGCGGTCCCCTGCTCGTGCAGCCTTCGCTTCTGCACTGACATGGCCGTGGGGGGCCCAGGCCAGAGGCCGCGCAGAGCACAGGAAAGTCTCTTGCAGACCCGGGCTCATTTCAACAAGAGGGTTGGAAGGACGTCGAGAGTCTCCAGGCCCCCTAAGGAGAAGACTGACCTTAGTTGCAGCTGGAGGACAGACAAGTAGGTTTTTCCAACAGCAGAGAGTGATGAAAGAAGAACATTGTGAAGCTTTGGTTTCTTTAGGAGCAGCGACTGTTTCTATTCCAGTCTCTCTGGCGTGTTTTAGGAAAATCCTGTCAGGAGGAAGTGGGGCTACCCAAATGTTCTAAGTTCTTGAATTTCGAGAAGTCGGTGTTCAAGCCCAAAGCAAAGCCCATTATTATCCTGAGCTTTCTGTCCTTGGGACATCACAGTGCTCCCCCATGTTCGAGTAGAGACTTTATCCAACTTCAGCGTTCACGGATCCTTGGCACCACACATGCACCAATGAAAGCAAACTGCAAAGCCAAATTCTCTTTTTTCTTCAACCTTTAATTTGGGTGTCTCCTCCTCAGAGAAGCCGTCCCTCCCCAAACTCCCACTGCGCTATTAGCATATTTTACACTGGACGGTGATCATCTGTTTACTTCCTCATCCTCTCAGCTATCACGATGTGCCCCAAAGCCCAGCACACAGTGTGCCCAGCTTGGCACGTTGTAGACATTGCGTAAGTGTTTACTGAATGGCAGATCGATGGATTGAGCCACTGATGATTAGTTTTTGCTAAGGAAGTCCTCTCTGCATTTTTATCTTTTAGGTGACCAACCTGCAGAGGTCGCCTGACTTAGAGAAATAGGTCCCCATTCTCCAGGTAGGACTTCATCAGCCCAGACAGCACTGGCCATGTTTTAGTCAGGATTTAGATGTGATCCATTTTTCATTTGAACTGAAATAAACCTACAGGTGGAATTTGCAAGAGGACAAGCTAGCTAAGCCTGCCCACCAGGGTTCTGGACAAATGGGCAGGAGTCTGGAGACAGAGAGGAGGAGAGTGCCCAGAGGCTGACCCAGAGTGCTGTGCGGTGGGAACGTGGGGCCCAGAGCCAGGGCAGGGTACGACAGCGTTGGCAACAGCGCTTGGACGTGCGGAAAGGTGAGAAAAGGGTCATTCACTAGTGCTACTACTGCTAATTACTGAATTTTCCCAGTTACTCTGAAATCGGCCCATATGGAAATCAAAACTCAGCATACCCGTGTGGAAGTTCTGTTTTCCACCCCTCAAAATAGGTCCAGCTACAAAATCTACTGTGGTCTAGGTTTTCCAAAGTATGTGAGGAGCTGAGGGTGGCAGAGTGGGGGAGTACAGGAGGGGAGGTGACTCAGCACCCTGCTCTCCACCCCTCCTCCAGGCAGGCTTCGAGACCAGAGCAGTGAGGATGCAGGGAGGGGGCCTAGCATCCCTAATGCCTACCCTCCTGGGTATTTTCACTTGCCATCTCTTTATCCCTCCGCAATGCCATGATGTAGGTGTCGCAGTCGTTGACGGGGAGACTCGACATTGTGTGACTTGCCTGAGGTTACACAGGAACCGCTGCTCTAAAGAGGCACAAAGGGCTCAGCTCGGCTCATCAGGCCAAACAGCAGCAAGGCAAGGGTCCGGGCAGATGCTGAGGCGGAGAGAGCCCAGCACAGGCGAGGGGTGCTGGGGCCGGGAGCGCAGCGCCAAAGACGGGCGGAGGCGAGAATCGGTGCGAGATCTGCGAGACAGGTGCTAGTGATGTGAGCGCCCGTGAGGGCAGAGCTCCCCGTATCCCAGGGCCTTATACCCTTGTCCCAGCAGGGTTCACTCCAGGGTGTGGGCCGCGCTGAGCCTTCAACAGAACAAGTTCCAGAAGGGTGAAAGGGGAAGACACTTATAAATGCCAGGTGCCGCTTACATATCTCCGCCTTTTATCCTCCCAGCTCTTTGAAATGGGTATTGTTTCCACAGGAAGCAAAGATGATTAGCTCGAGGTAAAAGCAACAATAATGGTCCACATTTATTGAGTGCTTAGTGCATGCTGTGCCCTAGGTCTACTGGAGCATCCATCATCTCACCATTCTAAGGATGGTGCAGTTACCCTTCCCATTTTTACAAATGAGGAAATCAGAATTCTGTGATTTCCCCAAGACCCTACCAGTGAGTGGCAGCGTTGAGATGCAGCCTTGTGGCCGTCCCTCCTTGCAGAGCAGAGTTTGACTCAGGGACATTCTTTCACTGGTTCCTCCCACTGCCCGCTAGCCCTTCCTGTGACTTAAAAATAAGCACCTTGTCCCCTAGAGTGGCTTATTGTTTTCCCACTGGGAATAAGAAACAGAGGAGGGTGTCTTGGAGGAACAGGCAGGGTGTTTTCAGACCCATCGCCTCTTCAGACTCCCACTACAACTCCCAAGTAGGTAGAGCAGGTTTTTCCAGCCCCATTTTACAGATGAGGAAGCTGAGGTCCCAAGAGGTTCAGGTGGTGTCAAAGCCACGTCTTAGACTGGGTCTGTCTGCCTCCTTGGACCCAAGATCTCTGGTCACTCGCGGCTGGCAGGGGGGCTCTTCACGGAAGGTGTGGAAGGGAGCCCGGCCGCCAGCCCTCTCCACCGCCTGTCTCCTCCAGGCCACTGGCACTTCAGCCTCCCGCCCCCTCTCCCGTGTCCCAGGAGCCACCCAACCAGCCCAGCCCTTTGAATGAGGAAGCTTCTCTGCTCCCTCAAATCTACGACGTACCCCTGAAGTAGAACCCTCTGCATGTCATTCACCCACGTGGCAAGGGGGCGGGGGGAGAACCTGGAGAGAGATTTGCTATAGGTGTCCCCTGCCTTGGAGGGCAGCACCTGCCACTGTCACGAGCAGATGGGGAGGGCAGCCTTTGCACAGCGGCGACACCCCTGTGCCTGCCCAGAGGTGGCAATGTCAGCCCAGCCTCACAGCAGACCCCTTTGCTGGGTTCAAGGTTCAGTCCTGCTCATGGAGCAAAGGCAAAGTACTTTTGTGCTCATGCTCAGACCAGCGTGACTCCTGATCGAGGGGAAGTTTAGGGACAAGCAGAGCCCAGAAGCTGGGACTGTCCCCCCTTGCTCAGTGGAGCACCTCTCGCTCAGGCTGCGTGAGGCGCTGGCTTTCTTCCCTGGGTGCGCATACCCTCCGCTTGCGCCCCGGTGCACGGCGCCAGCAAGGACTGCTTTGCCGTGGCCGGGCCACACCCCTGGTGTAGGGCTGAGGGCGCCTGTTCTGGGAATCGGATTCATTATTGCGCAGGGAGCAAGCGGTCCAGGTGGGGAGGACATGGGTGCAGGGAGAGCTTGGTGACGGAGAACTGTGTCCCACCCAACACACTCCCTGCCAGCTGTACCCGGCACAGTGCCACCCAGGGAACCCGATTCCCTTTGAGACTTTTTGAGGGGAAAAAGGCAAAACCAAAACCTCGGAGACGCAAGAGTCAAGCTCCGTGTCTTCCACGGGGCCCTCCCAGCCTCTCCAGCCCAGTGGTCCTTCCCTCAGCTCCATGGAGAGTTGTTCTGAGCCACGAGCTGCCTCACCTCGCTCAGGCCCAGAGGTGCCCCAGCACCAGGAGAGAGGGCAGGTGCTCGCCCCATTGGCAGGCTGGCAAATGCGGTGTTGTGCTGGCAGGGGCTTTGGAGTCAAGACTACATGGAATAATTTGTGTGGAGTGTCTGGAACGAAGCGTGTGCTCAGCCATGGCTCTCGCTGCTCTCGCCGTTGAGGGAAAGTAGAGTCGGGTCTGATTCCACCCGCTTAGCGCCTTCAGTACCTGTGAACGAGCAGCATAGTCGACGCGCCTGTCTGCGTGCAAACTGGTCTCCAGCACCGACCACCCCAGAGAGAGGCCTTTTCCCTCCCAGCCGGAGCTTGGGAGGAAGCTCAGCCAGACCAAACCAGAGCCCGGAGCAAGAGGGAAGGACACCTCAGTGTGCTAAGGGTTCACCCGCGTGGAGTAGACTGTCCTTCCTGGAGAGGCGGAAGGAGGCAAGAACTGGCGTCTGAACAGGGATGTTGCGGCGGGAACACGACTACGCCACGTGTAACTGAATCTCCAGTGGATGAGTCCTTCCTGTGCTTTCCGTGTCTACACTGCAGACAGGGTGCCAGCACCCACATTCTGCCTGAATAAGCATTTGCTGGCCCAAAAATATACATTGCTGGATGATGAAAAAGGAAGACAGATAGTGTTTAAACTGGGTTTCAGCAACTAAAGAGTGATTTAAAAAAACATCTTAGGTTCCAAGTGCCTGGGCACAGGGAGATCAAGGCTGAGAAGCCTTCGGTCTGTTCCTCTCAGCAGTGCCCAGGATGCCGTGGAGGAGCTGGGGTGGAGGCTGGGTAGGAAAAGGCGGGAGCTGTCCAAGGTGCTGGCAAGGGTCCTCTGCTGCCTCAGTGCCCAGAACACCTGGGGACAGAAATGAGGGGCTCAGCTGGAGCAGGCTGGATTTAGAAGAGCTGAAAAGAGACACAAAATAAGGAAACATAGAGACTCCCACCTTCGGCAGGATGCTGGGCGCTGCCACAGACGGCAAATGGCAGCTGCCTCCCTGCAGAAAGCACCGCGCCCAGGTCAGCTCCATCCGTGATGAAGGGGACAGCCGAGCCATGGGTGCCCTGCCCGAGTGGACATATCAGGGGCTTGGAAGAAATGGAAGGTGAGGGAGGGTCTCAGCCACAAACTACGTGAGCGAGGGTTCAGGCAGGCTTTGCAGGGGCGCCCACCGGGTCGACGAGGGGCCTGGACATACAGCTCACCCACGCTCCCTGGCCACGGTCCCTCGTGTGGTCCCCTCTCTCCAGGCTGCTCTGGGCAGGACAGAAAAGAAGCCTCACCGGGAAAGGGGGCTGGCGGTTGGGCGGATGGTCAGCGAGGACAGAGCAGACACAGAAGGTAAATACGCGGCGCCAAGGGGGGTGAGGAGGGGAAGGGAGAGAAGGCAACCGTGTGATTGCCGACGTGTCAGTCACAATTACTCACGAACGAGAAAAGGAATAGAGTCACATTATTCACTCATTACGTGGAACAAGCTATTCAATGCTGCCTTCCTCTGAGCCAAACATTGTGATAATTTTAGAGATCGTAACTTAATTGAACAATGAATTAATAATCTTGTGTGGACATTTTCCTTTTGTGTTTATGAACCAAAAAGCCGGAGGTTTTCTTCCCATTCTCTGGGCCATGCTGCAGTCAGTGAAGCAAGATGCACGGGCCTTTCTCACCTCAGGGAGAGACCCCTGGGGGCGCTGCTGTCTATATCTGGGGTTTCTCTAGCCCAGACCATGAACCCCAGTGAGAGAAATCCGCAAGGCATTGCTTTACATCCGTGGTTCTCAAAGTGTGTGGTCCCTGAACCAGCAGCGTAAGCCTCACCTGGGAATTTCTTGGAAATGCCGATTCTTAGGCCCCACCCAGACCTCAATCAGAAACTGAGGCTGGAGCCGGCAGCCCACGTGGGAGCCCTCCAGGCGATGCTGGTGCCAAGTAAAGCTTGATACCCACTGCTGCATTGGCCTGGGTAGCTGGAGGCCAGGAGTGAGGCGGTCTGGGCGGCGTCCCTCAGCCAAACGGCTCAGAATCAGAGAGCGATGATGAGGAAAGTGAGGTGTGGCTCACAGACCACGAGGCCTGGAGAGAGAGACCCAGGCTTCAGCCAGGCCCCCCACCTCGGAACAGGTTACGTAGCCTCGTAGAACTGTTGATCTGCAAAATAAGGATAACACTCCCTGTCTTTTGCAAGATTGTTGTAGGGATAAAAGGGGTTTAATGGATTTGAAAGTGCTCTGAAAGCTGCACAGCGATAACAGAAGTAAGGGATTGTTATTATGTCAATACAGGAAAAGGCTGTGACAGCGTGACATGTCCTCCCTTCTGCTGCAGACGCAAATCATCTCAGGCCAGTGGGCCTGCTGCACCCGCCCCACACTTCTCCCTCAGGGTTTTCTCTCCTTACCTCTCTTCGTCACTCTCCTTCCCACACACCGTTCTGCCTGCTCTGAGCAGGGCCAGTGGAAGTGTGGCTTGCTGGGAAGAAGAGAGGAATCTGCCGGGGACCTCCTAATTCCACATAGGAACGGTCTCCAACTGTCCATCCACAGGGCATCGGGCTGGGCTTGAGAGCCGCAGCGCTAGTGCCGTACAGCGTGCCGCAAACCCTAGCTCCAACATTTGTCAGCTGTCTGGCCCTCTGCAAGCCACTTAGTCTCTGACTCAGTTTCCTCATGTGTAAAATGGCAATAACACACCTGCTAGAAATCCGTGGAGATGAAACAAGACGACGTTTGCAAATTCTGGCACCTACAGGCTGCTCAGTAAATAGCAGAATCGAATGAATGAAGAAACTGCGTACGGACTGAGGGCACAGACTGAATGCAGAGTGAAAGTGGAGAAGCCACGTGTCACTGTGCATGAGAAGGAAGGTCCGTTTCCTTACCGGGCGGGGTGGAGCTGACACTTTGGGCAGGGTGCATCACGTGGAAAGAGCTCTCTCTCTCCCAGTCAGCTGGGTCCCGCTCAGGGTGGAGTGGGAGGGGAGGAAGGAGGGACAGACAGGTAGTACAGCTGGTCACAGCGTCGGGTCACCGTGTGGAGTCTCCGCGGGTGGCAGTGCTAACTGGAGTCCAGCGTGGTGTGGGCTCAAGCACACCGACCCAAACGTCAGGCAAAAGGGCCACTCCGGAGCCAAACACAAGCTCCTTGGCTGGGAGTGGGGCATGTTCCAGAAGTTCAGGGCCCTGGAATGAGACACGAGCAGGAGCCAATGAGTCTGCTGAGCCCAGATCATAAACCCACTCAGGGCTCTGGGGAGAAGTAAGAGCAGCATCGCTGGGTGAGGAAAAGCCCGGGAGGCGGACTGACGGAGCCCTTGGGTGTGTCTCCCCAGTCCAGGGTCAAGGCCCTACTCACCTCCCCACAGCGTCCTTGAAATCAGGTCTTCATAGTGAACAGGGAACAAGTAACAAAAAGGACAAAGAACAAAAGAGGGAGACGTTTCCATCAATTGCCCGAGTGCAGTTCTTTGCTAAGCATTCTGTGGGGAGAGCACGCCTCCTAAATTCTGGTCTGGTCACTCAGCTTCAGTGGCCTCGTCTGTAAAATGAGAATAGCACCATGGCCCAGACGAAAATGTGTTGAAGAGGAATGAACCTCCACTCGCGCCTCACCCATTCCACCTACTCGGACCCTTGGAGGAGTCCCAGGACCTTCACTGGTTCCTGGGAAGCAAACTCACCAGCACTTTTCATCTCCATGGAAATGGGAGCTTTATCATTCTCAAGACTGCATTCTGGTCCGTATCCAAACTGGGATCACAGGAATAGCCTGAAGCCAGAAGACCCCTCTGACCATGTGTCTGGCAGGGAGGAGTAGCCTGGAAGGAAACAGTCAACACACTCAAATCAGGTAGTCTGAGAGTTTAAAAAGGGGCTGTTTAAGGGTTGTGCTGGGGCGTAACACAAGGAATACTACCGTGCCCTGGGGCTAGAAAGGGTGGCAGCCCTTGATACCCCAGCCTGTAGGGGGAGGGGAGAGAGGGGTTAACAGAACCAGGCAGAGAGCGTCTTTTAGAGACGCCACCTTGACTAGTCACTGTGAACTTCAGTCAAAAGACACAACCAGCCCTGAGATGACCCTGCAGAGACAGTGCTGGGGGGACGCGCAGTCCAACCGCATTTTCCTCTCCTGTCCACATCCTGCCAAGGCCTCCTCATCAGCCAGACCCGAGCCAAAGCCTGCGGAGCGAGTCCGCTGGTGGGGACCGCCCGGTTCAGATTCAGGGCACGGGTAGGGCGTCTGTTGGGTCTGGAGGAGCCAGGGAAAGCTTCCAGCACAGGGTCACTCCGCCCCGTGGAAGGCACACAGAGCCCCCACAGCTGCTATGTCCCCACTCTGTTCAGCCATTTGGAAAGAAAAGTGTCACGAGAGGCCCCAGATGTCCCCCTGTGGCCCAGAAGTCCCTCGGCTGGCCCCTCCTCCCAGCTGCACTGCAGGAAGCTCACAGGCAGCTGCCCTGGTTGCTGAGCCCTCCTGGCCCCCGCTGTGCCTCCTGGGGTGCGGACATCTGCTTGGCCCAGGCAGCCCGTCCTGGTGGCCTCCACCCACGTGTGCACGTCCCTGTCACACCCACACGGCCCGCCCACGCTGAAGGAGAGCGCCCCGTCCCCCAGAGAGCAACCTGATCAAGGGAGATGGGAGACGCTTTTACAAGCCCCATCCAGAAGCAAGACACAAGCATCACTGGCAGGGGAAGGGGGTGGGCAGAGGAGAGAGAAGAGGAAAACTACAAAGACAGAAGCATTTTAATTAAAGTCTTCAGCCTGCTTCACGGCCAGTCGTTCCTGGCTCCCTTCATTAGGACGTGCCCTTTAAGTGCTCGTTGTCAAAGCTTCGCCCGTTGTGTGGGGTTGGTGCTCCGCCGGCTGGGACCGTCCGCTCCTGCTGCTGCTGACGCTTTCGCAGCATCCTCAGTTGCTCGGACTCTACCAGGGTGGACCCCGTGCAGGAATAGCAAGCCGAGGGGCCAGCGGAGACTAGGCACTGGCTCTGGGCAGCAGACCGGCTGCCAGGAAGCCTGACTAGCAAGGGGAGATGGGCAGAGTGAGAGAGGACTGCTCAGCATCACCCTCAGAGCAGTGCAGAGAAAGGCAGTCAGTTTCTGCTCTCTGCTGGGGACGAAGAGGAAACAGACAAGCACTGCCCCGAGGGAGACACGTCCCAGACCTCAGAAGGCCTGTGGAAAGGTTGTTGAAAGGAACCCTGAGGTCACCCCCCCTTGTGTGCGAGCTGGGAGAATGGCATATACTGCTTTTCCGGCTCAGCAGACATCCACCACCTCCTACGTTGTGCTCTCACGGGTACGGCGTCCAGGCGTGTGCTCAGAATCCAGAGGGCAGCGGGCTGAGGTGTCTGCACAGTCACCGCCAGGAGGGCTGCTTGCCCCCACGGCCCTGGGCGATGCTCCAGCAGCCAAGGAGAGCATTCCCTTCTGGGATGTTCCCATGATCCTTCTCACGGCGGTGGGGCCAGGCTGGGCCCCCAGCAGGGGTTTGGGCAGGACTGGAGGGTGGTGAGCAAGGACTCGGTAAGGTGAGTGACCAGGTGATGGGGCAGGAAGCCCTGGAATGGTAGACGAGGCGTGTTCAGAGAAACATCACAGGGCCAGTCTTGCCTGAGCAAAGAATTCTCCCTGATACCCTCAAATTAGAACCATGCCCTGGCTTTATTTCTGCGGTATTTAGGGTTTTTATCCCTCAGAGCAGTACAGGCCGTTTTCTCACTGGACCCACTGCGCAGACCTTTGAGGTGGGTCAGGCTGGGACCATTGCCTTTTCTCCAGTAAGGACACCGAGCGGTGCCAGGTGGTGGGAGACACAGAATGAGGATGCGACCTCCCGATTTGGGGCTGCTCTCTGACCACACTGCTACCCACCTCCTCCCAGCACACCCGGGAGAGAGCCCACAGGGGCCTGAGTTCCCTGAGCGTCTGACATCCCTCTCCTCCTGCCGGCACCCCGTAAAGAACCATCCTCTCCTTCCGCTCTCGAGCTAATGAGGCAGGAGGCCCCGCGCAGGGTCCCAGTGACAGCTGCTTGGAGCGTGTTTACTGAAGCCAACCGCTGGACCTGACAAGACGTGTTAATTAGGAGATGACGCACTGTGGTAGGACACACCGGCCTCGTGGCAGCCAGACTGGCAGCGTCAGTCACCATGGAGCCGGGAAGGCTGCCAGGACATTCTTAAATAAGAAGAAGCTTGTTCCCATCACCAGGTGACAGCCCTAGACTCGGTGATACAGTGGCACTGGTTGTCCCAGCAAGGACCACCCTAAACCTTGCCCAAGCAACAAGGTTTGCCCTGAGGGCTGCCTGTGGGCAAGGCAACCACACTTCCGTGTGGCTTCCAAGGTCCTTCCTCATCACTCCCGTGACCTCCAGTGTCCCAAAGCCCCTCTGCCAGGCAGGTGCACTCACGTTTGCCCTGGTTTCAGCCCCGCGGCCTGAACTTCCCTCCTCTCCATCCCCCCCCATAGTGAAGTACGACTAAAAATTAAAGGTTCCACTCCAGTGCTGCCTTTTCACATGCACACATGTGCACGCACACGCTCACACGCCCTCCCTTTGAGGATTCGAAACTGTGGTGATTCTGCAATGGGACTCACCGGCAGGCTGGAGTGTGCCGGTGCAGCGGCACCAGGGAGCAGTGAAAACACTGAAATGTCTTCATACTGGCCGGTCGGCAGGCGCCGTTCCAAGCCCTTCACCCTACATGCTTCTCCACTATTCTCAGACCCTTCCAGGGCACCCCTGCTGTCTGACGACAGAGTCGCTGCTTGGCACGAGGGGCCCTGGGTCTGACTGCTCCGTGCGCAGCCAGGAACTGAGCGTTCGAATGTCAGGGCTGCTCATCAGGCTAGCGGCTGTCAAAGCCGTGTGTGCTGTTTCCTCCTTAGAAGGTCACACCCCACTCCCCAGGGGAGCACACCATTGCATATACGCTCAGGGCCACTATGTTCAAGGGACATAGTGGTGACAGGGCGCGCCCAGCCCCACGGCCCCCTCCCAGGTCCCCCCATGCTGCTGAGCTGAGGCACTGTCTTTCTGCCCCAGGTCTCAGTCTCCCAAGGATCCCTCCTGGACCCAGGACTACAGAAGCAGGTAGCTCACAGGCTGATGCCTGTGCCCTATACCCTACTGATAGCCTCTACGCCCACAGGCTTCTGATTCCAGAATCCATTCATCCGTTCCGTGAATGAGCATCTGCAGGGCACCTCCTGTGTGCCAAGAGGAAGATACAAAAATTAAAAAAGGCATTTTCCCCGACCACAGAAGTTCAAATCCCAGAGGAGGAAGAAGGACAGGAAAGCAATAAATACAGCACAGCGGGAAAGCACAGTGTGTTGTGCGATCTCAGAGGAGGAGCCGCTCACAGCTCTGCCCCAGAGAGGCAGGTACGGCCTCCAGAATGGGACAGCAGAACTGGCTCTTGAAAGATGAGTAGGAGTTTCCCAGGCAGTGGGGGCGGGGGGGCAGGGGACAGATGTTCCAGACACAGGGAATCCCGTGTATAAAATATTCAGAGGAGAAAAGGGCAGAGAACGATCAGCAAAGTTCAGAGTGCTGGGAACAGGAGGGACGGACGTCACACTGCAGGCGGCGGGGAGGGACTGTGGGTGTCGTGCACGGGGGCTATGCTGTCGGGAGAGAGGGCTGGTGGAGGTCTTCACGCTAGGCAGTGACAGGTTTGGATTTGTCTTGTTGCAAGATGACGTACGTAGCGGCGGGAGAACGACTGGAGTGTAGCAAGATCGGGCGGCTGCACAATGGAGCTGAAACGGGATTTGCTTGGGGTAATCGGTTCCTTACAATTACCGTCTGTGAGATTTTTACAGAGACTTTTTGGAGGCAAATGTCACTTGTTTCGGGCCACATATTCGAATAGTTTCTAGAGATCCTGCCTAACAGTGATTGAGAGTAGACCTGGGTAAGAAATCCTGGGACCTAGACTGTAGCCCAGTCTGTGGCTACCAGGCTATAGCACCGTGAGGAAGTCACTTAGCCCCTCTGAAACCAGCCACTGGCATCAGCACCAAGTGGTCACGTGCTCCGATCATGTAGGGGACAGGGTGGGATGCGTGAGGATTAGAGTAGTTCTATTAATACGTCATCTTATCAGCGGCAGGTAGTGCTTCCGGTTACAGAGGGGAGAAAACCCACCCTATTCTCTGCAACAGCGTAGGTTCTGGCGTCCTGGGGCCCAGCGGGCGTCTGTGACGGGAGGTAAGGATGTGCGTGCCTTCCAGGGATCGGGGACCTTTGCCATGGGTGGCTCAGAAATTCTGCCAGTAGTTCCTGCCCCACCCCAACTTCCACCACCCTTACCTTGGTAGGTCTCGAGAAAGTGCAGGCCACCTCCCCAAGCCCTGGGTCAGTCCAAGGGCCACGTCCATGAGCCCTGCACAGGTAGCTGAAGCCAGGCTCCTGGAGGTCACCTGCATCACCTCATGACAGATGTTACTGGTGCTCAGGAATTACTGAGCCCTTTGAAAAATCACAGCCACAATATCTGTCTCCATTAACACCCATGGCAGCACCTCAGTGAGTCGATAGGGTACTTAATGCTGAATTACACAGCACGCCCAGGCGGCCTGCCTCTGCTGAGCTTAATCCGGCAGGTGAATAACACAGGAGAGTGTTCCGTGCCCACTGCTAGGCCCCGGAACGGGAAAGGGAGGCTGGGTTTTACACAGGTGTGCGCACGCGTTTGTTTACCTGGTGCCAGTAATTCTTGGTCTTTCCAATTATAATTGCATTTTAAGCACCTGATGGTGCTTTTTTCATCTTTCTGGTGCAAGTGATTCATGTTTTGTGTTCTAAGAAAGACCTGGGGTTTGGTTTTGTTCCTAGTGGAAATCAAAGGAGAAGAATGATCTGTTTGGGAAAACAACAGACGATCCCAGCTGTACAACCTCACCAATCTCTGCCCCGCCCATCTTTCATGCTGGCTTCCCCCCACCCAGGTGTTCTAGTTCTTCATTCTTACTGATTTGACCCAAAATGCCATTTTCCTTATTAGTTGTCTGACCTATCTCAAAGCACTAAATCAACATCCGTTACCAAGGATGGTCCTTCCCAGGCCACAGGTGGAAAACAGCCATCACAGGTGAAGGAGAGACCAGCTCTTCTGCTCTCCTTGTCTGAGCCGCTCTGTCTTCAACTCTGACTAGTCCAAGCGTTACTCATTGAGTTCAGAGAACTGCTCGCTATTACTTTCTTAATGGGCTAAAGAGCTACTGCCATCCCCTCCCGAACCAGGGTGGAGGGAGGCATGACTTTCATTGCTGGGTTCAACAGACGGCCCCAACGCAGGGAAAGGACTTTTATGGTTGTTCATTTTCTTGAGAACATAGAATTTCCACATGTGTCTGTTTTCTAGCCTAGTGTTTATTCAGTGGCTTTCTCCGCACCTTCTTTGGCTGGTCTGTGCATTAGTTTATGACCGCAAACGGCGGCACCCCACACACAGCCTCGCCCTGGCCACAGGGACCTCCTGTCCTTGCTGGCCTTCCCGCTGTTGCCCTTTCTCCCTCATTGCTTCGCACTGTCACCTGGTTTCCTTGTCCGGCTTACAAGATTCATGCCGATGCTTTTCTGATCATTCCAGTGGCTACAAAAGCTCATCAGCATACCAAGCAGCCCTGGTCATTCCAACATAGTCCCTGTCTTGAAAGAACTTGGGCTTAGGGTGAAGGAGCAGCCCACCGAGAAGAGCACATTACAGGGGTGCCCAGAGATGTGGGGGATTCAGAGGGTTCCCTTCACGCATGTGCACACCATCCAGATCGAGACCACTTGCTGCGCTGAACGCTGATCCCGGGGGCTGGCCGCATACACCGCCAAGGACGGGCCGTGTTTTCTGCCGAGGCCATGTGCATATGTGCAGAGACGTCTTTGGCTTCCCTTCCTCATGGTGTGTGGGTAGATTCTTTCACCCCTGTGGCTGCATTTAGGAGAGGAAGAAAACTATCCTGCTAGCTGTCGCTGTAGACAAAAGATGACCTATTTCCATTTTCTTATGTCTAAAATGAAGCCAAAGTTTGTTGGGAAAATCAAATAAGTAGTGGGAAATGCTTTGTAAATTATAAATATGATATACATATAATCAAGAGTCTGGACTCAGAGTCAGATTGCCTGGGTTAGAATTCTGGGTCCACCACCACTAGCTTTGTGACCTTGGACAAAAGAGTTAACCTCTCAGTGCCTCAGTTTCCTCATTATAAAACGGAGCTAATACTAGTATCTGTCTTTTATAAGAATGAAAAGAATTAATATAGATAAAGCACTTAGAACAGTGTAGTTAGCACTATAGAGAAGTGTTGCAATTATTCTTACCTTTTAGAACTTGAGGTCCTGGGAGTCAAGAATCTAGTCTCCCCCAAGGTGTAAGGAAGGTGCAGATTAGTTGCAGGGGACCTGATGAGAGTGTGTGAGATCTTTCTGGTCACAAGGGTCCCTCTGTTGCTGCCGGGAGGGCTGTCAGTGGTTGCCCCTCCTCCAGAGGGGTCACTAGCACCATCGCTCAGGAGCCAGAACAAGCTCTCGCCTCCCACCTGTAGCCTGACTCTGCTCCCTCCAGACCCCAAGACCAAAAAATGACCCCAAATCCAGAGAATGAAGATGCAAAGTTCAACTTGATATAAAAAAATGTGTCACCATTTTTAACATTTAGAAGGCACCTTGAAAAAGAGTAATTAAAACAGCACCCAAAGGTGCAATAATTTTCTCTAAGAACACCAAGTTCTCCACTGGCTGGCTTAGCAAATGAATAATAACTGTGTGCAAAGCACCTTGCAATGCAGTGTGAGCCACAGATCCATAAAGAGATTAGCAATGACAGCAAAACAGTGTGGTCAGTGCTGCCAGATATCTCCTCTAATCTGTGACGAAGCCCCATCACAACACCCGCCGGCACCTGCCCGCACACAGACGACACCTAACTGGGCAGAAATGAAGCAACCAACAGCCTGGAGACCTCAGTGTGCCTTCCCACGCCCATGTCCCTACTCTGTCAGCAGCCGAAAATGAGCATTTTTCATTCATGTCGGACGAGATAATTATCTTCAGAAGGTTTGAGAAACATGATGATAGATCTTATTTTATACAGCACATTAAGGCTAAAATTTAGTGCAAGGCAATAAAAGGAATCTAAAAATATTAGGTAATATAATAAAAATCAATAGGGATTATTAGGAGCAAAGTGTTATATCTGAGGCACAAAGCCTTGTAATGCCAAGAAAACAACATTCTGGTAAAACCTGAATGAATATGACTTAATCGCTTGGTAAATAACTCGGTGTTTCGATAGGTTTTATAATTTCGTGGTATAACAAAAGGTACATCAGGGATTCATCTGAGATGGTTCTTATGAAGAGTGTAGCCAAGAATAGTAGTATTTTAGCAATTTGTGCTTTTAAATAATAGTGTGTTATTTTCTACAGGGATCTGCTTTTTAAGCCTTTCATATGCTTTTAAGATATGACTTACCATCAGGCTATCACTCACAGATTCTCAAGTCTTTGAGAATATGAAATTATGTCGTACATCACAGCACAGGCAAAGTCTTGGGAAATCCTAGAGGAAGTTGCTTTTCCTTCTTTTTTTCTGCACTGGGTGCTAATTGCAGGACACATAAATACTGTTAGAAAATAGGAAGCCATTTTGCTTGAAGTTCTCATCACCTGTTTAAATCACCCAAGTCCAAAGGGCCTTCCCCATCCCCCACTGTGAGCTGTTCTGAGTAGTCAAATGCAGATTAAACTCTTGCTTTAAGTAGCGACATCTTAGCAGTGATTAAAACGTACATCAAATACTATTTTTCCTTTGATATGACTCGATACCAGAATGTAAACCCTGATGACGCTACCAAAATCAGCTGCAGTGGGAAATGAACAGCGACTCTTTAAGGTGACTTTGCCCTGCACATCAGCTCACACTCCGGCCCTCCACCAGGCCCTGCGCCCTGCTCTTGGCAAGCCTGCAAGCCAGGCAGATGTGTCAGCTCCAAAGACCTGAGAGTCCAGAAAAGAGAAAACAAACAAAAAACTTCTGGTCCTATGCCCATTTCTCGATAAGTTCTCATCTGGCTAGTCGGGTACAGCCTTCCTCACGAGTCTCTGCCGTAAGGAGAAAGCAGGAGTGGTCTTCTCCGGGTTCAGTTTAGAAGAATTTAAAGTGGTGTATGAGGCAGGAAGAAGAGATCAAGAGACAGGTAAAGGCATTTGAAGAAGGCAGGAAGGGAATGGACGTGGACCAGAGAGGCAACTAATTGCAGTACTACTCAGTGTAGAAATCCCTTGATTTAACTCCCTAGAGCAGGTTCTCAAGGGCGAGGCTCTATGTGCGACTCTCTTCCTAGACACGCGTACGCGGCACACACGTACACACAGCCCATACGTCACCGTCTGCTCACCCTTCCCCGGGCCCGGAAGCCCACTACCCTGCCCATAAAGACTTAGTCTAGTTCTCATCATTAATGGATGTCCTTGGATTCACAGTCCCTCAGAATCCTGGACTGGTCAAAGTGCGACACCGGGTGCCACACTGTAATAAGGACATGGACGAACAGGAGATCAGCCAATGAAGAATCAGTAAGACCGTGGGTCTAGGATCCACCTTGGGTCTAGGATCCAAGGACCAATTCAAAGAACCAGGGAAGTTTAGAAAGAACTGAAGGTAAATACGATAGCTGATGAGAAGCATTTGAAGGAAATAAGCCGCCTTGTTTTCTGTTTGGTTTGCTTTTGAATGCAAGGGTCGTTGCTAGAAGAATCAAGTCTGACCAGCAGGAGAGGGAAGTCTTCCCCACAGTGAGAAGCGCCCCCGCAATCCAGTCTCCACATCAGACCTTTTTTAAAAATGTGAGTCAGATGATGTCACTTTCCCATGGAAACCCATCCAATGGCATCCCGTCACACTTAGGATGAAACCCAAAGTCCTCGCTGTGGCAGGTGGGCCCTACACCATCGGGCTTCCGCCCTCCTCTCTGAGCTCATCTCCTCCCATCCCCACCCCCCCACCACCAGTTGACTGTTCTCTCCAGGCCGTTGGCCTTATTTAATGTGCCAAACTCAGTCTGGCCTCAACACTCTGGCATCTCCTGTCTCCTCTCCCTCAAATGCCCTTCCCCCAGATCTTTAGAAGGTGTATCCTTGTCATTCAGGTGTCAGCTCAGTCGCCACCTTAGCAAGGTCTTCCCCACCTGTTCAATCTGAAGTGGTCTGCATGCCCAGGGGCTCTCGGGACTACCCTGTTTCGTTACCTCCAACGCATTGATTGCCACCCGAAACTCTTGCTTGTTCAGTTTTTTATTTTCTAGTGCTTGCTCCCCACCTGGAAATCCAGATCCGTGGGAGCAGGCCCTTGTCTGGCTTGCCAGCTTCCAGCACAGTGCCTGACACCCAGCACACACGTATAAGTGTTTCCGGGGGAACAAATGCAGGATCAAACCATGGAACTGCACCCTCGTGGAGGAGGGTAAATCAAGTCACAGTCCTTATCAGGAGGCTCGTCGCATTGAATAGGTGAGGTGAGCCTAAGCTCTAGTCTTCAGTTCTGAGGCTCACGCATTCACAGCCTCATGTCACAAAGTAGAAAGAGCACCTGCTTCTCGAGTCAGACAGACTTGGGTTCACATCTTAGTTTCGCTGCTTACATGTGGTGGGACTCAGGCAGGTCAGTTAGCCTCCCTGGCCCTCGGCTTCCTCACCTAAAAATGAGAACAAAACACCTTGCTGAGCTGTGGGGAATAGTTACGGAGCTAATATGCGTGATGTCCCTAACAGTGTCAAGTACCTGGAAGAGACTCAGCAAACGGCAGCTCTAGCTATGCGTTCATGACTTGCTCTACGGCCCACCAACAGCTGATAAGAAGGCAGATACGCTGGCAGTATTCAAGCAGTAAAATTGTTTATAAGGCATCTTTTTATTTCCTTGAGAAAATAGTATGCCTCTTCAAATTATTTTAAAAGGATAAGTATAAATTTTGAAAAACAAAAATCAAAATCAATGTCCAGCCTAGAACTTCTGCTCCAAGTATCGGGTTTACCTGTGCCCTAGATAGAGGTTGGAACTTCTCTGCAGGGAACCTAGTGATCCCCAGCTCCCTCCTCCCTCCTGTCAGGGTTCTGTGAGAGAAGGGGCCCTGTTTTTCCATGGCCTGCCGTCGAATGTCATGAGCAAGCCAACCGACAAACGATGTCTGCTTGACGATGAGGGCACTCTGCCAACTTACAAGGGACTCGGCTTCTCCTGTTCTGTGGGTCAAGTCGCAGCCTCGACCCAGTCCAGCAAGGAGGCCTCCCCCTGAAATTCACTTAGTGACTTAGCAAAGCTCCGTTTGCCTGTGGAAGCACCCTCCTATGTCCCCAACCTCAGTCCTGCCTGCCCTAGTGGAAGACCGGAAGACAGCATGGCATAGCGCAATGAGCACAGGGTCTCGAGTCTTGTTTAGGTAAGACTTGCTCACTTTCGGTTCCAAATTTAATCTTTAAAACACCTGGGAGCCTCAGTCTCCTTGTTTTTAAAATGGAAGTCCCATCACCCACCCCATGCTTGTTGTGAGCAACAAATGGGATAACATTTCAAAGTGTCCGACTCTCAGAAGTCGGCCCCTTCTTTGTGCTGACACCGCTGAGACCGCCACCCTGCCCTCGGGAGAGGAGTTTCTGGGAAGCCGCCGTGCCTGACCAGTCTAACGGGAGGGTCATGACTGCATCTGACTCGATTTCCTTTCAAGTGAGGCTTGCTTTGGGCTGTGTTTAGAGGAGTGCCACAACCGTGCTAGCAGCCTGTCCCACTTCAAAGGAATCACCAGTCTCACGAACTTTTCTTCCTCTTCTTTCCTTTCCTGTCTCCGGCCCATTCCGGCCCCTCTCCCGTCTGTTCTCCTGGCCTCCACATCACGGTGCTCTCTGTAGCCGTCCACTAATGGGCAATGCCGTCTCAGGAATACTGCTTCTGTGCCTGTGGCTGTGCCGTCACCGTGATGAAAGATGTCCTTGCAGTGCCCACTCCTTCCTCAGCCGCCTCCAGCCCCGGCCGTGCGCCCTCAGCGGCGGGTAACGCGATCACCGTTTCCGTGGGAAATGAACGCAGATGCTGACACAATGCTTCACGGCCAAAGCAGCCATGCACCTCCCTGTCCTGCCCTCAACACACACACCCCAGACTCCTCTCTCCATCCTCTCCTGTCCCCGAGGGCATACGAAGACGTCTGCTCCCCAGACATGTGACATGGGCTTAGTGAGAGGGGCAGGCAGGTGGCAGAGGGGCCGTGATACCTATCACTTGGCGATGACCACGCCTGCCGGAGAGCAGTGCCCTCGCGGAGCCTGCGTAGCTGGAGGCAGCAAAGCTCTGCCTCAGGACCAGGCCAGCACCTTGCCGATGGCAGCAGTAACTGCGTGACCTAGGACTTTAACACTCTGCTCAGGCTCTGGCTCCGTCATCATCTGGGTTGTCCTCACTCAATCCACACTCACTGCCGTGGCATAACCAGGTCCCCCAAATAGCTGTCTGCTTCAACTTGAATCCCTCTGGGGGAAGGAGTCCCCTGTTTCCCCAGACAGCCCACCCAGGCTCCGGCAGGCAGGGCAGCGCCATGGGCGGGAACACAGTTTTTGAGCCCAACGGGCCTGAGTTCACACACAGCCTCTGCTCTGTACTGGCCACGATCTGCACGTTCCTTGACCTCCTGAAGCTCTGGCTTCCTTAACTGTAGAGGGGGTAACAGATACCTAGTGAGATAAAGCAAGAAAAGTGCTTTGTATGGTGGGTATTAGTGACAGCAACTGATAATCATAGAAATGATAATAAACGTCTATTGAGGATGCGTCGGAAACTGGAGTAGATGCTGGGATGCAGAGACAAGGAAGATGTCACGGTGTGGAGAAGGCAGGGGGAGGCACAGAGGAGGTGGGAGCACAGCTCTACGTTACAGTTCTTCCTTATAATGTACCGGATTCCTTCCCCAGCTCTCTACCCACTGGCCTGGTTCAGCCCCCACCCCCAGCGTCTAAAATCACTCCAATCCTTCTTCCACCTGACAGTCTTCCCGCCTCTTGAAGACTGCAAATCATGTCCCCCCAAGTCCCCTCTTTTCTAGGCTAAACAGTCCCAGTTCCACACTAGAAATAATAAGCCTGCCTTATCTCTCTGCGTGCCTTTCTCCAAGGAATAAGAGCTGTTGTACCAGCCCCGGCTCATCCGTCTTCTCAGCACCATGGGCCCTCAAGGAAATGGAGAGTTACCTGCCACACCCCGGCCTGATTCTGGGAGAAATTCAATTCCGTTCAGGATCTCCCCAGAATCCCCCAGCAGAGACATCTCTGACTCCTGCACAGAATCACAGTCCCGTGACTGTGGCTCACTCGTCTGCAAACGCATCTTGCCAACCTTGGCTGGTGAGATGTTCCTGCCCAGCCCATGCCATGGAGCAACCAGAAATCCAGAGGAGAATTCCAATCATCAGGTCCAGGAGTCCTCGGCCCTGGGGAGTGTTTAATAAAAACACCAATGCCCGGGCCCGTCCACCCACTCTGCCAGGAATTCCGAGTTAATTGAGACGAGGGCCTGGGCATTGGCACAGTTTTCAAAGCTCTCCAGGGCATTCTAGTGTGCAGCCATGCTTAAAACCCACTCATCTTCGCTCAGCATTCCCTTTGCACTCAAGAAAACAGCCCAAAGAGTAGAAGTGAATTGCCCAAGGTCACTAAGCTACTTAGAGGGGAAAACAGGATTAAGACTCCTGGTTCTAACTTCCAATCTAGTATCTTTTTCACTTGACTACCAGGCAGTTAACATTCTGACTTCAAACTGGAGTCTCAGGTACGTGCCATTAGTGCTGTAGAAAAATAGATCTAACTCTTCCAACCCTACGAGCACCGTGTTAATCCCCCCTCTCCCTTCTACATCCTCCCGATCCCCTCTCACCTCTGTATCCTGTCTTAAAATGTGGTGTTGAAGTGCCATGCACAAAAGGAGAACTCTATTCAGTTTTCAGCCAAAAGAATTACACACAGAAGAACCTCATCGTAAATCAAAAGCCAAAAGCAATTCTTAAAACCAAATTAAGGTCCTAGCATTCAGCAATGCCTCTTTAGAAATCAACCCTCAGGTTCACTCCCCTGCTAGATAAAGGCTATGGGAGAAAAAGAAAAAAAGCAACAGTATTAAAATTCCAGAAATGTAATTTGAAATAAATAAGTGATATTTGCTGGCCAAGGTAATGCAAGGGTTTTAGGTCCCAGTGTGATGGAGCTACTTTACATTTTAATAAATGCGCATTGAGAAAATAATATTATTGCTCTGATATTGGGAGATTATTTGTGAACATAAAATATTAGAACTTGTCAGGAAGGCATTTATTTTCTTTTTCCTTCTTTCTCTGCTGCAATATCCTTTCACCTAATAGAAGATGATTACAAAAATAATTACATCAAACAATGGCCAATGCACACAAAATAAATGGGAAAGAATGAAGGTTGCGTGGCACCGGATGGCGGACGTGAGCAGGGAGGTGTGTGTCCAGGCAGGGCGGCGACTGCACATCACTCAGATGGGTACGGGGTGGGGGGAGAAATTAAGGCAACTGATTGGCTGCTGAGTGCTCTGATCCCAGATGGAAGTCAGAACATGGATCGGAACTCATTAGTCAAATTATCCATTTCCAGTATCCATATGGAAAAGCCAAAATTGCAAATGGAGTTCTGTACCTGAGAAAATAATCTAACCTTAAAATGCCGCCGTGCAGGAGTCTGTAATCACGAACGCCAGGGTCTGTAGCCGGCTCCTGATGCTTCCGAAACCCCTGAAATGTTGTGTGTTTGCACATGTACGTGTAGCTGGAAGGAGACTCCCTGGTTTTTAATGCTTTTAAAGGAGGTATTTATCAAAAATAAACAAAAATTACGGGGATGGACACTAAATTTGTCCACCTCCTTCATTTAAAAAAAAATCTCCAGAAAGCAGTTTGGCAATTCTACAAAAATTAAACACAGTGTTACCATGTGACCCAGTGATTCCCCTCCTAGGTGTATCCCCCAGAGAACGGGAAACATATGCTCACACAAAAATGTTACGCAGATGTTCACGGCAGCATTATTCATAATAGCTAAAGAGTGGAAACAACTCAAATGCCTGTCACATGGTGAATGGTAAACAAAATGTGGCTACAGCCATGCAGTGGAACATTTTCACCCTTAAAAGGAAGGAAGTGCTGATGCTACAACACGGATGAACCTTGAAAACACCATGCGGAGTGGAAGACGACAGACACAGAAGGCCACACACTGCATGATTCCATTTACACGAAATGTCCAGAACAGACAAGGCCATGGGGAGAAAAAGTAGGCTAATGGTTGCCAGCGAGGGGAGAGGGATGGGGAGTGGCTGCTCTTGGGCATCTGGTTTAATTTGGGGGTGATGAAGATGTTCCAGAATTACATAGTGGCCATGGTTGCAAAATGTTGTAAATATACTTAAAAACCACTGAACCGTACACTTTAAAAGGGCAAATTTTATGCTATGTGACCTGTATCTTTTTTAAATGCGTGCACTAAAAAAAGATTAACTCCAAGAACTTACAAATTCATCAGACAGTAGCAGAGCCAAATAATAGCAAAGCATAGTGAACACGAGTGTACGAAAATTAATCCAAATCGATGTTAGATGAATTTATCCACCCAATGCTGATGAGCGTTATTAGGGGGTGCCGGGCCCTGCAGCACCGTCGTGAACAAGCAGGCGCTCTCCTTGCTGTTGCGGAGCTGATGCTTAGCGGAAGGGAGACAGTCAGCCAAATACACACCTGCGCCGGTCCCTCAGTGCCGGCCGCTGTGAAGGAGAAACACGGGCGAGATGAGAGTGTGTGATGGGCCGACGGGGCCGGGGGGCTTCCTTGAGGAGGTCGCTTCAGGTAGGTTGGGAAGGAGACCTTCCTTACACATGTGCCAAGGCAGGAATAACTCTGGTGGTTTAGCCATGGTTGGCACACTCAGGAGAGACACAAGGAAATCGTAGACAATGCTACATAAACAATGTCCGATCGACCCAGCCGCCAGCCCCGGGGGAGGACGGGCACCAGCCGTCTTGGCAAGGGGCTAAGCAGAGCCGTTAAGGAAGCAGCCAAGGGCTGCACGGGTGTGGCTGTAGAGCCTTGGCCTTCCCCAGACCCCTTCCTGGGGTCCCGGTCCCAGCGGGAGTGACGCGCACTCAGGCTGGTGGGCAGTCAGCCCTCAGCACAGCTCAGTGCGGAGCTGGAGTTGCCAGTAACTTCAGCCCTGTGTCCAGGTTGGATTTTTCCGTTCTCCTGTAATACTAATTGTATTACATTTCTCTTGGAAACAAATACCCCTCTGGCCTGAACGTTTCTGCAGCCTACCCAGCCCCCAGCGACTCGTTGTTTATGGGGCTCAAGAGTAGACTGCCAACCCTCCGGGTGTGGTGTCCTCGCTGGGCATCCCACGGCCCGTCTCTGCACCATAAGCGGACTCGGGCAACTAGGCCCCGGGGAATGCGAGCCAGCTTGGCAGCAGACCAGCGCCTCACCTCCCCCGGCAGAGTCCCCCACGGGAGGGCGCCCATATCCTTAACCAGGGAGGGTGGACGGGAGGCTCCTACTGCAGCCACGGGCTGGTGGGTGAGTTCGTTCAGGGTGATTACTGAGCTCAGAAGAAAGGAACTCGCTGATTAAGGGAGCCGTTGGGGGGAGCAGGGGCCGTTTCTACAAACACCTGCCTGGGACGTGCTGGAGTAGTGCCAGACACGCACCTCCCACAGTCAGAGGAACAGCGCCAGGGGCTAAGCGGGGTGCAAAAGCAAGGTTAGTGAATTTATTGAGGTGATCTTAGGCTGCTTAATTCGGCTGGATGGCCTGGGGCTAGAGGAGGAGCCCGCGCAGGAAGTCAGAAGTGGGGCCTGCACTAATTAGGTTGCACAAACGCCTCTGTTATCCAGCACCTTGTCCCAGCCGCTGGCCTGGGGATGAGGGGCTCCCTTTGGGGGCTTCTGAGACGCCAGACAGCTGCCTCCCGCC
This sequence comes from Avahi laniger, assembly GCA_963575035.1. NCBI lineage: Eukaryota > Metazoa > Chordata > Mammalia > Primates > Indriidae > Avahi > Avahi laniger. Next base: position 25,314 of record CAUYSK010082110.1, read on the forward strand.
TTTTTATCCCAGCAGCTCCCCCAGCGCCTCCCATCCCCACCCCCAGCAGCACTCTCGGAGCTGGCACCCAGCTCAGACTCCACCTGGGCCCACCCTGCCCCACCGGGGGACGGGGGGGTGGTCCGAAGGGTGAGGACCAAGCAGCAGCGACCTGCCTGGCTTCCTGGGTCTGTAAGAGACGGCATGGCAGGCACGTGGGACGGAGAGGAGGGCCCAGGCGCGAGCTGCAGTGAGCTCCACGGGGCCCGGGCTCTGGGCACTTGCCCTGGTGCCCAGGTGGATCCCTCTGCCCAGCCTGGCAGCTGCGGAGCTTACCCAGCGGTGAGGCTTCTCCCGTCTTACCACCGCTATTGGCTGCACACGCTCGGCAACCCTCTCTACCCATCTGTGCGTCCTGCGGGGTTAGGACCCGACGAGGAAGAGGCCTGAGGGGTGGGGGCTGTTCCGGAGAGATCCGGCCCTTACGGAGGCCTCAGCTGCTCCCTGGGCAAAATGGCGCGTTGCAGGCCAGAGCAGGAGGGACGCAGGCCAGACCCTGGTGGCAGTGAAGCCTCCTTTGGACCTGGCTAGATCTGCCCTGAGTGCTCCAGCTCCTGGGGCAGAGGAAGCCACTTACCGCCTCCATAACAACAACGGCAGCAATTAATAACGGCAGTGATGGGTCTTTGAACTTGGAGAGCTGCTCCGAGAGGGCCCCACCTGTGGGGAGGCTGCTCCCCCCAATGGAAGGAGGCGCTCACGGTCAGAGAGCCGGCGGCTTCCGCCTCCTCCTTCCTGAGCCTCCTCGGCCCTTCCTCTCCCAGTAAGAGTTTCACATTCACAGCCAAAAGCAGCCCCAGCCACAACAAGCCCATCCGGTCTGCCCCAAACCACACCAAGATGTGTTAGAGTGACTTCCCTGCCTTGCCCCTCCAGCCTCAGTTTCCCTTCCTGTACAAGGACGAGGTGGGCCAATTTGGCTCAGCTCCTCCATCATTTATTTCCCTGGGCTTAGGGAGGGGGCCCCAGGCACCCCCACGGCTGAGCCCCCACCCGTCCCATGGCCTCCTGGGAGGCCCACGACGAGCCCTGCAAAGAGAACAGCTGCTTAACGAGGTAAGCATGTGGCATGCAGTCAAAGCCCTGGAATCCCAGGCTGTGTGGCGGCCAGGCTCCGGAGCCGCTCGCTTCCGCTGGGAAGTGCCCTCCGGCTGTCCCAGCCCCCCATCATCTGAGCCGCTGCCTTCCCCACCCCCAAATCCCTTCCCATCTTAAAAGAGTGTGGAGGAAAGCCCTCGTGTAGATTCACGGCAGGTGGGGAAGTCTTAAGGCTTCTGCAGACTTCAAGGAGAATGTCCCCAGAATGTTAAACACCCCCCCAGGTCCCTCTGCTCCCCGCCAACCTCGAACCAAGTCGCGCAGTCTGGCAGCTCTGAGTGCAGTTCTCCGGCCCCTCGCTGGGATGTCTCGGCCTGGCATCAGCCCCTGGGGCGTGTAGGGCCACCTGGGATGTGGCCTGGTGACCACACTGAGGTGGTGAAATGTGGAAGACAGTTCCCAGGGAGCCTGGACTCCCCTACCCTGTGGCCCTGTGAAACCAACAACATAAGAATTCCCAACATTTTTTAGGTCCCTGTTCTAAAGGATGCTCATGTCTTAATTTGTTCGATCCCCGTAACAACTCTGTGAGATAAGGTTATTGTTTCCCCATATTTTACAGATTAGGAAACTGAGACACAGAAAGGTTAAGTATCCTGCCCAATATCACAGCTAGTAAGTGATAGACCCAAAATCCAAACACAGGTAGTCTGGCTCCAGAGCCCATGCTTATAAACACTATACTAAACTACCTTAATAAAAATAATATTTTAAAATTAATAGTACTACTGGCTCTGCTCTGAGTGCTTTATATGCTAGGCACTGTGCTGAGAGCTTTGTGTGCCTTTGTTGGAATGCTCACGACAGCCCTATGCAGCCAATGCTGGTATTAGCTCCAATTTACAGATGAAGAAATGGAGGCTCAGAGAGATTAAATAACTTCAAGTCACAGAGCGAGTAGCTAACTGGGATTGCCAGGTCAGCCTGAGTCCAGAGCCTGTGCCCCTCTGGGTGACATTATGACTCACTGCCTCCCTCCTAAGGGGACAGTCTGAGTGTCCCCTCCCCGAGCCAGAGAATGACTAGGAGGAACTCTGAGCTTCCCTTCTGCCCATGTGCCTCCAGTCTGACCCTGGAGAAAGGTGCAATGAGAGGAATCTCTTTGCCTCACTCCCAGGAGAGACCACGTGCCCTCCCCTCCCAGACCTCGGCTCTCCCCAGCTGTGTCCTGGGCCTCCCCTGCCCCCAGCTGCCAGCAGCCCTGCTCGACTCGCTCAGGCCCAGATATGCATGGCCAAGGACGGCGATGTATTTATTAAGTGAAACCGACAACTTCCATTAACCCAAGCAGACATTATTAAAACACGCCGGTTGTCTCTGGGAGATGAAGTGCCCGGCACAGGCTGTGAGCAGAGCTGCTGAGTGTGGGCTGGGCCCGTCTGACCCACCATGTCCAGTGAGTGGTCCCATCCTGAGCCCCGCCCCACTGCCCTTACCGCAGTCACCGCGGGAATCCTCCCTCTCGCACCCCTCTGAGCCCAGAGACCACGGACACCCCTTTGCTCCCGATGCCTGCACCCGAACGCTGGGCCCGGATTGGCTGCATCAGGTGCCGCACGTCAAGCCTGGCCAGAAGCCTGGCGGTGACCGAGGACGCACCCGCTGTAGACACGGCTCCGTCGGCCCCCAGCTTCCCGGCCTGCTGGAGTCTGCGGCGAGGTGGAGTTATCCACAGGGTCCATCGGGGAAGGCGGGAGAACAGGGGTCGCAGGAGAAGTGGGGAGGAACGAGGGGAAAGGGCAGGACGAGAAGGGCCACCCTTGCCACGCGCCGTCTGCGGCCGTGGGTCTGTGCGGAGGCGCAGGAAGCGGCGGTGGTGACCGCGTGAGCCGCTCCGCGATGGGCAGCTCACTTCCGCGTACGCCGTTCTCCTGCCCCTTCGGAGTCCTGCCGCAAGGGGTAGCGTCAGCCTGGCCCCTCCTGCATCCCCGCGGCGAGAGGACGCTCAGGCCAAGTGACTCTGCTGCCAGGCGAGGCGGCCGCAGCTCTGGGTGGGTCTAATGTTGCTCCTCCACGGCCCTCATCGCAAAGACCTCCTCTTCTAGCGTGTTCCACGCCACGGCCGGCGACATTGAGACGCTCTCGCTTAGACGTGGCCGTTCCTGCAACCTCAGGCCCGTGACATGCGCGCTGCGGCAAGGTGCATCCCCCTTGTGGCTTACAGGCGCGTCTGTGAGGTGACAGACCGGAACCCTCTGGCCCAGGAGTAGCACAGGCGTTAGAGCCGGCGGGCGGGGACTGTGCCACAGTGACCGTGAGCCTCAGTTTCCCTACCTGCGCAGGGACTGGTCAGGGCTGAGGCGAAGACTGAATGAGGGGCGGACTGCGCGCCGTCGCCGGCGGGCCCCGCGCACGGGGTGTGTTCGACAGGCGATGGCTCTTGGCGTCTCTGTTACAGAGCAGCGCGAGGCTGCTAGGCCAGAGCAGGACGCAGCCCGCCCCCCCCGCCCCGTCCTGGTTCAGGGACCTTCGCTGTGGCCTCGGTGCCTGGTCCCACCTGCGCACACACACCCGTCGCTCCGCGTCCTCGGCTTTGGCTCAGAAGCACAGCGGTCGTAGCGCTGGGCCCCGGGGGGACGGCTGGGACAGGGCTGGGCTTACTCACCGCATTTCCACTGCCCGGATCGCGCCTTCTGTGCAGGTTGTCCACGATGTCACGGATGGACAGGAGGGCGAGAGGAAGGAGGGAGGAAGGAAGTCAAGTAAAAGTGATGGCTAATAAGAGTTGGGAAATCTTTGGCTGACTGGCCGTCCTCCCAAAGACAGGCCTGTGAAGTTGGTCCCAGTCCGGGGGCCGGGGGGCGGGTGTCTAGTTGGGAGGACATGGCAAACAGTCTTGCAGAGGAGGAAGCGCAGGTTCTCTCTCCACGCCCTGGCCTCTTCCACGGTCCTGCCCATCAGCAGGCCTGGCCCATGCAGAGCGGCCAGAACCCCAGGGCCAGGAAAGGAACAGGCCCAGCGCACCTGCCCAGGCAGTAGCTGCTGGGCACCCGGTGGGGTCAGAGCGTCGGAGTGGCCAGGCGCGTCCGGGAGCAGACGCTGCCGCACTGGACCCTGATGCGTGGCTCCGGCGCGGCTGCTCAGAGGGCCGAGACTCGAGCATGTTCTTTCCAGTTCAGCGTGTCTGTGCAGACGAGGGGGGCGGGACCAGACGGGGCCAGCGCCGAGGTTTCCGTGCTCTCCTCTCGCCCCTCCCGCAGCCCCCCTGCTATGTCAAGGCCCCCAGATCCTCAGTGCTGGCTGCACCTGGCTGTGGCGCCCTGTTCCTTAGGCTCCAGGGCACTCCTGCCCCTGTGTGCGTCCAAAGTGAGGGCTCCAGCCACAGGGGAGGGAGCTATTTCTCCCCAAACCGGCTGCTGTGAGATACGGGAGGCAGTGGGAGTCGGCGCGAGCCTGCCCGCCGGTCAGTGTTCAATGTGAATTTCCTGTTTTAATCAAAACACTGAGCTAAACAGGGAGCCCTGGTACCCTTGTCCTGGCGTGGGCTGGCCGCTCCGGGAGTCCGTAGGTGAGGGTCAGCACTAGAGTCCGCGTGACGCAGAATGGATCCCCCACTCGAGCGTGGTTGAGGGTGGAGTGGGGGCAACGTAGGGGCTCACGGTCCAAGCTGGTGGAGAAGGTGTCTCCTACGGGTCTCTGTGCCTTGACCAGTCAGGCCTGTGGTCATTATTTCTTGAGACCCTGTAGGCGCGGCTGAGTGGGAGCCCCTCGCTGGGCCGCACTTTTTTGAGCCGACCCTCACCGCGGCCTCAGACGTTTCCAGAGCAGTGCTTGAAAAGCTCACCCCTCTAATCTGTCCTCTCAGCCCCGTGAATTGCCCCCACACAGGACGGCAAGCGCAAGGCAAATGGATTTATCAAGGCCATGGCTCCAAGGCCCAAGTGGGGATCACAAATTGGAAGCCTGGTCCGAGTGTCGCGGGTCCAAAGCCAAGGAAGGGCTTCGGCGCTGACCGGCAGCCGCGCACCCTGCTCTCTGTGGTGCAGCTGTGATAGAGTGAACAGATCGGAGGCTTCGAAGTCAAAGGACCTGGGTGCAGGTCCCGGTTCTGTCACTTACTGGCCGTGTGACCTGGGGCAAAGCTCTCGCCTTCTCTGGGCCTCTCCCGGCCTGTCTGCTCTGCCAGGCGAGGCCAGAAGGAGATAACGTGTGTAGACTTGCGGAAGCCGTGAGGCACTTACGTAGGCGAGCTGGCAAGTTGCCATCATTTTGGCTTCTGGGGCCCAGGCAGAAAGTGCAGAGGCCAGAGCAGGGCCCTTGGGACAAGAGGTGGAAAGCTCGGTTCCTTCAGACAACCCCGCGCACCACAGGCTCCCTGACCCCAAGACCTCAGAAGCTCCAAGGGCTCAGATGTCCCTGCTGGAGCCACTTCTGGCAGCGCACACAGTGAGCTCCCTTCCTCGGAGGCCGGAAGGTGCCTTCATCACAAGGCAAGCAGACGCCGGGGCTGCCCTCCTCTCTGCTCCTGGGAAAGGCCACAGGAAGGAGGGAGCTGCTCCTCCTCTCGGCAAACGAACTCAGCCGCCAGTCAGCGCTGGTGATCATGCTGCGGGAAAAGGCCACAGCCCGCCGCGCAGCGGATCAGAGAGGCAACTTCGGGTGACCCTGTTTCACCTCAAACACTCACAGGATCCCTTGCGTCCTGAAACTCACGCTGCCCACATGCAGCTCTCCGGCCGAGACGCACACTGTAGTCCCGTCCTTTGGGAGAGGAGATGGCGCAGGGAAGGGTCCCCAAGTGATGAGCGCAGCCGGGGTTCACAGGGGACAGAACTCACGGGGATGAAGCTCCAAACAGGTGTCTAGGAATGCAGGTGCGAGGGTGAGTGACGTCGCGGAATGAACAGGAATGGGTCGGTCGCAGGCCAGCGGAGGAGGCAGGGACACGGCAGGCCTCCTTCCCCCGGTTCGCTCAGGTGCGGAGGGGCAGAGCCTGGCTGAGTGGCGGGCAGAGGCTTCTGTTTACAGCCATCTATCTCCCATAATTAGCCATTTAGGAAGAAAATAGCCTTCAAATTCAAAGGTAAATTGACTTACACTGGGATAATAACGTTTGATTGAGCACAGGAAGTTCATCTTTAGAGTACGAGAGCAAACAAATTGCTTTTCTTCCCCAGTGCTGGGAAAGAAACAAGATGAGATTGCAGGTGCTCCCAGAGCTGTGTTCCTGTCGCCTCGGGGCATTAGCGGCCCGGCTCAGCAGCAAAACCGGAGGTGCCCACGGCCACCGCCACTCAGTCTCTGCCAGTTGTTTTCTGATCCTTGTTCTGGAGGGTTTTGAAATTATATTGCATCACGCTGATGCAGCAATCAGTTATTATAGTCAACAAGAGCATGAAGAGACATAAATTCTCTCCCTTAGATAGAGGCTGGTTCATAAATACATTTCCTTATTGCTTCCTGGATTGGAAAGATTGCTCCGCGCTTTGGCTTCCTGGAACGTCAGGGGGCTGGCGGGGCGGGGGGGACAGAGGGTTTTAAATTTTGCTTCTGACCGAGGTTGTGAAATCCTGGGTGATTTCCTGAAGAGGTCCCCGGCTGCCGAGCTCCCTGGGGTAGGGCGTGCGCGGAGGGGTGAGAGCGCAAGGGGCGGACACGCAGGTAACCGAAGCTGGGTGTGATGCGTGCTCCGACACAGACAGAACTGGCGGAGACTCGGGTGGGGAGCAGCGACTGCAACTGGAGAAGTCAGGGGGCTTTATTTCCAGGGGGGAAAGTCGAAGCCGGGCTTTGAAAGGTAAGCCGTGAAAGTAAATCATCAGAGGTGCACAAAGAGCCCCAAGGCCTTGTTGATCAAGCCCCTCTGGTCCTCTGAGTTCCGGTAGAAATTCAGATTTTACTTCTGCTCCTAACAGAAACCAGGAATCGCTTCAGTGGAGCTCTGTCTCAGCCATGGTCTTTCTTCCACTTTTTTCCGATGTTTTTGGAGCAGGGACTTGGGCAGCCCGTAGATTTGCGGGGTTGGGGGTGCAGGCATATGTTCGTACGTGTGAAAGGTTTGAGGACCTTGAGTTTAAATGTAGAGGAACTAAGCAAAGGGATGTATTTCTTTTTAGCCAATAAGGGCCGTTGCTGCTTAAGACAATAGACACATATTGTCTCTAGACTTATGAGGGTCAAGAATCTGGGCCCAGCTCAGATGGCCTCTGCTTCAGCCTCTCCCAAGGCTGCACACGGGGTGTCGGCCAGGGCTGTAGCCGTCCCAGGGCTCACCCAGGAAGCAGGATTCGTTTCCAGGCTCTCCTGTGGCTGTCGCTTGGACGCGGCTCCCTGACGGCTGTTGCGCTGAGGGCCGCAGTTGCCCAGTGGTCGTTGGCCAAAGTCCACCCTCAGGTCTTGCCCTGTGGGCCTCTCCAATGCAGCAGCTTCCTTCCTCAAAGCAAGCAGCCGAGCAGGAGAGACGGGGAGCAGGAGGGTGAGAAGGCCGCCCGCAAGGCAGGACCCTGAGCCAGTCTTTCACGCTCCAGCCGCCCGTCTCACTGTGCTCTGCTGGCCAGAAGCAAGTCCGCAGGTCCAGCCTATACCTGAGGGAGGCTTTCGGGCCCAACATGGGGTCCAAAAACCAGGAGGCGACATCACTGGAAAGCTGCCGAGCCCAGGACCTCAGCTGCCAAGCCCAGTCCCCTGGCTTCAGACTAAGAAGACGGAACCTCGGGGGCTGAAGCCAGGGGCAGAGTGTGGTCTTCCGGCTGTCCCCAGGGCTACTGCAGTCCCGGCGAAGGCTGCATGTCCAGCGGTCATCAGCACAGGGACTGCGGTCGCGGTATTTCCCGGAGAAGCCTGCCTAGAGCTTCCGTGCTCAGTGGCTATAAGCAGGTGCCTTCAGAGGCTCGTGGTGGTACCAGATATGCTGGCTGGCACGACAGACCGCCAGAGGTTTTCATTTGATGGAAAAGCCAGGTTTTCTGTGCAGACCCCCGTCCCCGACTCAGACTAGCCAAACACCTGGAGAGAAAAGAGGTGGGTGGAGAGGCACCCAAGGAGTCGGAGGAACGAACAGGCCAACAGGAGCCGTCACCTTCTCGTGTAGGAGTGAAAGGGAACAGAGCAGAAGAAGAAAAGAGTCAGGGAATGAACAGCGGCACAGCCGAAAGAGCACCTGCCCCAGAAAGAGTCCGCCGGGGCCGAGACACGGAGCAGGAACGACGCGGCTGTGACAATGGACGCAGCTGAAAGCCCTGGAAATGGGGCGCGCAGACTCCCGCTTCTGGGACGCCTTCGCAGACTAATGAGGCCTTTGCGGATTTCCAGAAACGTTTCTGTGAGTCAGAGCCTAAGAGGGGCCAACGTGGGGCTCTTTGAAGCCTCCCTTTCAGAGGCTTGAAACGGCAGACGTCTCTGCACCCAGCAAGGAGGGGCGAGGGCCGGAGAAGCGACTGTGTCTCTGGAAAACGGGAGCTCGCAGGGGGACTGTACACAGCGCTGAGCAAGCTGTCGAAGCCGAAAGCAGGCACATTCCTCGGTTCCGGAACAATGGGAGGCAGCCACTGCGCAGACGCCAAAACCACATGATCTTCCCACTGGGGCTGAGAACATGCCGGGCCGCCTGAGTGGGCCCTGGGATCAGAGGTGAAGCTTGCCAGGCAAGGAAACTAAAGTGCAGACATTCGGTGACTTCCCCAGAGTCCCTGAGGAGTAATGGCAGAGTAGGTGATCGGTCCGTATCAGTTTGGCATTCAACTGCTTGCAGCGGAGATTCAAAGTCATGGTGACATGAGCAAACTAGGGGTGACTTTTCTCTCGCATAAAGTGAAGTCCAGGGTTGGGAGGGCAGCCCGTCCTTGGCATTGCCTTCTGTTCTCAGGTCACACCTCATGGTCATAAAACCGCTGCTGAAGCTCTAGTCATCGGCTCCACGTTTCAGGCAGGAAGAAAAAAGAAAAGGAAAGTGCAAAAGAGATGTACCTCCCAGGTGAATGAGCTGTCTTTGAAGAAGATCAGCCAGTGATTTCTGATCGTAGCTAATTAGCCGCCTCTGGGTTCTTGAAGGAGGCTAGGAAATGCACACGTGGTTAACTTCGTACATTGCTACCCCAACAACAGAAGCATTCTGGCGGTAAATGAATGAGAGGGCGTATATTAGGTAGGGAAACAGCACTTTTTGCCACAAGACCCAAATTCCCCGAATTTATATCTAAAGTTCTTTCTGTTTCCTACACGGCCTGTGGTAACCACGGACAGAATGTGGCCCAGACCTCCGGCCGCTGCCACGTCCCCTGACCGTAGTGCAAAGTCGCTGGCTATGCTGAGCTCTTCAGCATCCAGAGTGTCCTGCTGCCTGCACCTGGGTGAGAGCCGCAGACTCCAGGACAACATCTTGCTGCTGCTAATTTGTGAGCCCCGTTAGCTGTTGGCCAGGCCAAACCTCTCCCCCGGGAGTGCGGTCTGCTCCGCTCAAGGCAGCCCCGCCGCCCGGCCTGGGGTGTGCGCAGCCAGGTCTTTGCTGTCACTGTAGGGCCACCGTGGGTGCTGTGGAGGGGTAAGGGCTGCTCTGCTCCACTCTGCCCTGGACAGACTGCATTTCCAAGTGACGCAGCAGCGGGGGGGAGGGGGGGTACGCAGGGACGGCGCAGAAGGACAGGAGCCTTTGCGTAGGTTTCTGTTAACACCCCGCCCATCAGGGGCAAGTTGCCACATTCTGCCTCACTGAGGCCAACTTTACTCCGTGCCGGGGACCACGAGGGCCCATTTTTCGCTGGCACAGCAGCCCTCGGTGGGGGAGGCACCCCAGAAAGCAGAGTGGGGCCACTCGCCCTTTGACACCTACATAGTTCGGAGCCGCAAGTGGAAACCGCGAAGCCGATAGCGGAACAATGGACAGGGTCGTCCTTCCCACCGGCTTCCTCGTCCTGCTTCCCAGAATCCTTCCCGTGACATTTCAGGTTACAAGACTCCCGTCTCAGAACTTTGGCTTTGAACGTCTTTTCACATTGGCCTTAAAGAAGATGGTGTCGTCAGTGACCTTTTTAAAAGACCACGGGGGCTTAATTAAAAACTAAACTTGGCCACTTAATTCAGACGGTCCTGTCGACTCCTCGGCGCTGATGTGAGCTCAGCCTTGTCAGCCTGCAGCAGGCTGCTGGCGCTGCCCTTTGGTGCCCGGCACTGCAGAGCCGCAGAGTGACAGGCGGGCTCTGGGCCAGGCTCCGGGACCAGGAGAGGGCTCGGCCTCCGGGAGCCCAGAGGCTGATGGGGGAGGGGAGTTCTGGGCCACCTATGCCGGGAGGGCGTCCAGGGAAGAGAACGGGGCCACGTGGGTTGCCGGCGACAGCCAGTCTAGAACAAGAGAATTTCTCGGAGCTCTGTCTAGCCATCTTGCCCCCAGATTCTCCTTTGTTCCCACTTTCCTCTGAGTGACTCCGAGGAGGCCGAGAGCCCATACGATGCCATGTGACGCGCACCTGCTGTGAGAGTCCAGGAACCGGCAGGTGGCTGCGCCCACCTTCCTCTGGCCTGGGAACTGCAGTCCGGGCGCTCTGCTCTCACTCAGACCCCACGACCAGAGGCCTCAGCCCTACTGGGAACCGAGCTGATGGTTCCTGCTCCTCCCACTTTATTACTAGGCTTTTATCCCCCATCCTGGGAGAGGAGAGCCGGGCTCACGTGCGCAGTGGGCTGACCAGTGTGTGCCCCGCCGGGGCCCCTCCTCCCACTCCCTGTGCCTCCAGAAGACGGGGAGCAGAGCCGTTTCCCTGGTGAAAACCACTTCTTCACCCAGCCACGGCGGATACCTGCGGACACAATGCAGCTAAGAAACACGGGAAGAACCTCTCAGAGATTGGATCACATTCCTACTGTCCCCCCTTCCGAAGGAAGAGAGTCCCAGGAAAGGAGGCCTATGTTCTGACGCTTTTCCGGTAACTGCTGTGTGACCCTGGGCATGTTACTTAACCTCTCCGGGCCTCGCGTACCACTTCTGTAAAATAGGGTTCTGCAGGTGATGATCTCGGTTTCCTCTCACTTAATTTGTTGGACAGTTTTCCAAACACGCACCCTATGCCAGGTACAGCATCAGGTCTGAGTACAAGGCAGTGATCAGAGCACCCCTGCCAGGTTGTTTCATGGCGTGGACACAGGGAGGTCACCGTTTCTGGGACCTCGTGGCAGCTGATTCTGGAGATCGGGGAGCAGCCTCTAGAGAAGGCAGCTCAGCCGTGATCCAGGCCTCCCAAGCTCTGCTTGTCCGTGGCTTTCCGTGGGGTTCACCAGAGCCTAGAAGAGGGAGCTTTACTTATCCCGAGAGTCTTTCCTGCCTTCGTGGGAGCCCAGAGCTCCCCACCTGCCTGGAGACCTCAGCCACTTCACCTGCTCCTGCAGGAGGAAACACAGCGCCAGCCCGTGAATCTGATCCTTGAGTCATAATTTATTACAATTCTTTATGACCACAGACACACTCCAAAGAAAACCTTTGAAAAGCAGAAGCTGCCTGTGCCAGCAGAGCTGGAGAAGGTTCTGGAAAAGATGTCCTGACTGGCTGCTGTCACTGGTGGTCTCCTGGAGACTTCATATGCGTTGGGGCTTGCCATTCCCCGCCGCTCCTCGGGGGGCAACGTGGGAAGGAGAAATGCTAGTCCTGTCTTTGCCGCTGACGAGCTGTGTGGCCCTGGGCAAGCCCCCAAGCTCTCTGAGTCACAGTGGCTGAGCCATCAGCAAGGTGCGCACCCAACGCTGACCTACGGGCTGCTGCGAAAATTCGGGAGGTAACTTACTCGACACTTGATAAGCGAAAGAGGCTCAAGCCAAAGCCGGTTTATGCTTAGGAAGGCCGGATAAGGGGGACAGCCAGGACCCAAGTCACTGGCTGAAACAGGGGCTATCCGCGCCTCCCCTCCTGGCGCTGCCTCCAGCTCAGTGACGTCTCCCGGGACCCCCAGGCCTGCGCACTCGGCCTTGCCAAGGGGCTCCGCCAGCTCCCTCCTACCCTGCCCCCACCCAGATCTCGCAGCCAGGCTGAGGAGGCTGACTGCAGCTCTTTGTCTGCCCAAAGTGGGCATCTGCCCCCTTCAGGAGCCCCCCCACAGGCGGGTTAAGAGCCTTGGAAGGAGAAGAGAGGGACGATGAAGAGGCTCTCGAGTGCTCTCCAGCAGGGCTGGCAGCCCACAGACCTTGTCGCCACCCCGCAGCTGCGTGGAAACAGTCCCTGGCAGCCAGGGACTCTGCCTCCACGGTCGGCGCGTGCTTGGGGAGGGGCGGCCCCGGGGGGCGAGGGCCCAGGCCAGCGGCAAGGTAGCTTTCTCCAGGAAACAACACTCCCCTCCCGGACGGGGCCGCGGGTGCAGAGGACTGAGAAACGCACGGCTGGCGGGAAACACCGAGTAACTCCCAAATACACGTTCCTTCTGGGAGGCTTCGGAATTCCGTGTGAGCTTTAGGACAAGGTGAGCAGCTGACTCCCTCTGTGTTCTATGCGGAGCCTCTGCCCTTCCGTGAGGCCCCTGGACGGACAGAGGACAGTCGGCCAGGGGTATGTGTTGGAGAATTTTAGAGCCGGCCTTAGAGACGGTTTCTGCTGAGGCCTCATTGTACCCTTAAGTGTTCCACGCGTGATCGGGCCTCTGAGGCCCAGAGAGGGTAAATGACCGGCCCGACCCCCCAGCAGCTGAAGACCACCGGTGTGGGCTGAGAGGACCGGTGTCCGCCCCAGAGCCTGGCCCCTTCCTTCCCCCACCCCTTGGTTTTCACCGACACCCGCCGCCCTCCCTGCCCGCCTCCTCTGCCTCCCGCCTTCTCCAGGTAGAGGAAGCCCACGGCAGCTCTCGCACGCGCGGGCCCTGTGCCAGCAGGTGGCGGAGGATGGGAGGGAGACACAGGCACTGTGCCAGCGCCGGGAGGGAACACGTGACTTCTCGTCCCCAACGAGGCAGGAGGTTCTGCGAACGTCCGGTCCTTCAGTCCCTCTCTGGGTTGTCGGTGGGCAAGCGTCCACCTGCTCCACGGCTGGGCAGAGTGCAGCCCTGGCCTCGCCCCCTGGGAGGAGGACTGGCAGATGGCACCACCGGGTGCCCTGAGTCTCACGGCGGTGATGGCGGCCATGCACTGGGTGAACCTGAGGGGCTTCCTGGGCAGGTGGTCCAGAGCCGTGACTCAGCGCCGGGCTTCCCAGCGTCCTGGGCTCACGAATCCTCGCGACAGTCTACAAGCAGCTGCGACAGCTACGAGCGTTCTCTCTCCTCGCAGCTTATGTGCACATTCACTCAGAGTCAAGGAACTGCACAAGTCCTGCAAATCGCTCGCTCTGGGCTTGCCCAGACCCCACTGACGACCGCCGTTCTAGATTGTCTCTGCGTGCAGGGCAGCGTGGCTGTGGGGCAATGACCAGCCGGTGAGCGAGTCGGGCTGACAGCGGGGAGCAGGGCCAGGAGGGTGTTCCTTGCCCGTCCTGTGCCCAGAGGGGATGTGGCGGGCGGGCAGGTGCTGGGCCGCCCCAGCGCGGAGCAGGGAGGGCTGTGGCTCCAGCCATGGACCGTGTGACGAGGCTGCGTCAGCCAGAGAGAGCCGGTACAGTGGAAGGGGCCTCTCGCTCCGGCCCCTCCCGCTCTGGCTGCACCCAGCTCAGTACAGCAGCTTTCAGGTCCCAGAGACACAGAACAGGGACTCACCTGGCACTGATGCCAAACTTGCCCGTTCCCCCGGCCTCCGCAGACGGGCCTCCCGGGTGACCAACGCTCCCTTGGTCGGTGCCTGAACAAAAGGGTCCCCAGCCCAGGCGCGCTGCTCACCATGCACGCAGCAGACGCCATGTTTCTTTGCCACGGTCCTTACCATCCTGGTGTGTCCTGACTGCCTCTCTCCTGGAGGAAACTCTGCGTCCTCCAGTCTCCAGTCCCCTGGGGCAGCGACCTGGTGCAGGGGAAAGAGTATGAGTTTGGAATCCCTTGAACCATCGAACCAGGGATGGCTTCCTCCACTTCTTAGCTGTGTGACTCTGGACTTCCCTTAGCCTCGTCTTCCTCATTCGTATAAAGGGAACGATGACACCTACTTCACTGTGTTATTGTAAGAATTAAGACAATAACTGTGCCTAGAAAAATGCCTAGAACAGGGCCTGAGACATCATAGGCACCCAATACTGTGTGTCCCCATCCCAGGGCCTGGCAGAAGGTTCTAGAATTTTGTTTCATGGTCCACCCAGGGCTATGAGCAAGGCCTCAGCTGCCTCAGGGACTCCTCTCTGCAGAGCCCAGAGGGGCTAGAATGGGGCTGGGGCTCTGGGCCCTACGACAGGCCAGGGGCTGCTTGGGCTAGGGGAATGGTGGACGGGCAGGGTACTGGCTGGGGTGTGCCTGTACCCCGCCCCGCAATTGCTAACTGGTGGCCATGTGCAAGTTACTTAAACGTTCTGATCCTCAGCTCCTTGCTGTGATGCATACGATAATATATTACAACTTGATGTGAGCTGTAATATATTTAAAGAGCCTGACAATATCTGAGACATGGCAGGTGACCAAGAAGTTATAGCAATTTTTATAGCACTCCTGCCCCTCTATCCCTCCTGGCCTACGGGACAGAGCGCTTTCTACGAACACACCAGGTCCTTCTGGGAGCACCACCACCCTGATGTGCCCCCACGGAACCACTGTGAGATTTCTTTCCTCGCAGCCAGGAAGTGCCGGTTACATGCGGGGTAACGCACTATCATCCTGCCAGCGCACGCGGAATTTCACCCTAAGGGTAGCCTTTGGGTCGAGGACTTCTCCTGTTGAAGCGTTTACACCCGGGGTATGGCTGGTCACAAGCATCAACCAACTGTTAGACTTTTTAACACCTCACGACCACGTTCCTGCGTCAGACCACCGTCCAATAAGGGAATGACTGACATGAGACACGCAGGACAAATACGTTCTAACAAGAGGAGGAGTCGGGCGCACAGGGAAGGAAGACCTGGGTGGGGCGGCCGGCGAGGGAGCAGTCCTGAGAAGCCCGGGCTCCAGCCACCAAGGTACTGAGAGGGCAGAGGCCTCCGTCTGTGTCCCCAGCCTCCTTGAGCCGGTGCGGCAGCCCCCACAGGCACAGCTCGGGCCCTAATGACACCCTCCATCACTCTCCCACTGAGGCTGAAATGAGGACAGGTCGCTCCCTGAGCAGCGGCAGTGACCTTCACAGGCCGCTGAACCTCCACTCGGCCCACAGGGTCCCTGACACCACGTTCTTTCCTCTGCCGCGCCACCGTGAGCCACAGCGGCGGCTGCAGTCACAGCCCGCGCGAGGGCAGGACGGCGGGTGGCTGCGGACCTCAGCCACACATCAGCCCGTTTCTGGAAGCCCTGGGGCTGAGGACAGAGCCCTGCAGACCTGGGGCTAGCTGAAAAGTCCGCTGGGAGCCGACCCCGGGACTTGGGGGCCCAGGAAGGGGCGTGTAATCTTAGATCGCTGTGATTGCGGAGCGATGTCCAAAACAGAGGGAGGTAATATCCCTGGTCAGGCCCCATCGGAACTTTGGATTTAGCTCCAGAAATTGGTCTGAAGGTGGATATTAACAAAGAGAGAATCGCTAAGTAGTTAAGGTCAAAGACCGTGTCCAGCGAGCTCGAGGCCGGCAGTGTGACAGTCGAGAACACAGACCTCAGAGTCCCGGGCTCGCATCCGAGCTCCGTAGATGTGTAAGGACGAGAGCCGGAGCTCCCGGGCACTGTGGTGTGCTCTGTCGGGTGGCCCTGGCTGGCACCCGGCGGGGGTGGGCAGGCCCACTCCTAAGAATAAGGCACAGCAGAAAGAGGAGCTTTCCAGGTGGTGACTGAAGCAGGGCCTCAGCCAGCAGCGGGACAGACCGACCTGCGCCCAGGGGGCACGGGTGAGGTCGCCGGCAAAGTCAGGCGGGGCATGACCTGCGTTGAGGCGCAGGGCACAGCTCCCGGGCATTGGTGACGGGTTCGCTAGTTGGGAAACGGAGGCTGGGAGGCAGGGACTGCGCTCACACCTTGCGGGCAGCGTCTGCATCACAGACGACTCAGGGTGCCAGAAAGATGTGCTTTGGGTCCAGAAACATGGGAGTTCTTATCCCAGCATTGCCATGTGACGAGCTGTGCGACCGTGTGCCAGTAACTCAACCTCTCTGAGCTTCTGTTGTGTGAACATAAGAGTAGCTACTTCCCCGGGCTGTCAAGAGGGAAGAAAAGAACTTGGCAAGCCACCGACACACAGAGCCCTGAGGGAATGCCAGCTCCCTCCTGGTGGCAGCTGCCAGTCTCCCAAGCACACAGGGCCCAGCCCCTGCCTGCCGGTGGATGGGCGGCTGCCACAGTCCTGCCTGCCTTGACCAGCGGCAGCTCTGCTCGCGGACAGAGCCGGCCACGCACCCAAGTCCAGGAGGAGCCAGAGGGCAGTGCCACCCCACGCAGACACTGCCTCCGCCCACGCCCAGGCTCTCGGGCCGGACGGCTTGCAGGGCCCTTCATCTGCCGTCGTGACGTGGTTGTCCCTGTTGTCCTGAGGAACAGGAGAGAAATGTCATCCCCAGCGCAGGAGGCAGACACCCTGAGAGGCAGTGACTCGGGGGCAGCAGTAACCGCTCGCTTGGAAGGCGCTTCCAGGCTGCTCGGAGGGAGGGAGGCGCAGGGGTCTGCAGGTGTCCCCCAATTTGGGGAAGATGCCAGGGCCCTGTGGCTCCCTGGAAGAACGGGTGCAGGGCTCCAGCCCAAAGTGCTTTTCCTTCTCTCTCCTGCAGCAAGCTCCCTGCTGGAGTGACCGATGCCCTCAGTTTCCCCTGGCTCCCCCACCCCAGGCCGGTTACTCCCAGGCTGTAGAATTCCAGCCTCACTCACGGCGTTGGTTTGCATGTGTCTCCTGAGCACGCTGCGCTGCCACGCTGTGCTCTGGGGGATTGGGGTGCATCGGGGCAGGACAGAGCTCCCTCCCTTGCGGGCCTCACCTTTGAACCAGGGAGACAGGCTCTAAAGGAAAGCACAACGAGTGGACACATTACATAGAATGTTACGATGTGTTGAATACTGTGAGGAAAATAGAGCAGGGTGAGGAGGCTTGGGGTGCCCAGGGCAGGCGGGAGACTTGGGGCTCCTCTCCTTCCCTCCCTGCCCCAGGCCCCCGCAAGGCCCAAACCACTCCAGGTTGCTAATCCAAGGAGAATCTCTGGATTCCCCAAGACTCCTGCTCCCAGGGGCGTACGTTTTGCAAATGTGAAAGTGCAGAGCAAAGCACTTTTAACATGGAAAAAATTCCGTTTAAGCCTCTCCCCAAGGGCACCCGGGGCCAAGTGTTCTTATTCCCATTTTGTAGATTAGGAAACTGGGGCTCAGAGAGGCTGAGTAATGAAGGTCAAGGTCACACAGCTCTCCTGGGTGCTAGAGCCAGAACGTGACCAGGACTTTGAGTCCCCATCTGAGCTCTTGCTGTGTTGCTCTCACATCCCTGGTCTCATTCCATCCCACAAGGATCCCATGAGCCAGGAACAATAAAGCCATTTTGCTGATAGGAAACCTAGACTCAGAGAGTTTAAGTAACATGCCTAAGGCCACACAGCTAGTGAGATCCAGGACTCACCCCCGCCTGCCTCTAGGCCTAGGGCTTTCTCGGGCACCCTAGATCAAGTCTTCCGGTCGCCCTCTTGCTCCTTCCTAAAGCCCCCACAGACAGTCCTCCGCCCCTCCCTGCACCCGGCCCCTCTCCGTGGAGTCATCCATTCCTCGTGTTCAGTCACCCCCACGAACTAAGAGAAAAGACAGACGGCAGCGAGAATTGCGTTCAGCTGTTTCACTTAAGTTATAATCATTCCTAATCCGAATTTGCTGGGATGTATTACACAACCTAATCATTCACACATATTGTGCTGCGGTTTCAATTTAGTGAAAAGTAAAAGCCATTCAGAGGCAGAAATATGTTAAATGAACATCTCCCCGATTGCGGTCCTTCGGTTAGGTGGGGCACAGCCGGAGTTTTTCGATTCGGGGTTGGTGTGGCCTGCTGGGGCTGGGGTGCATTTCTGGCTGCCTCTAGGGGAGTCAAGAGCAAAATGGACGCTCTCCGGGCCCCGGGGTGGGGAGGAAGGGCTGGGCTGGGGACTCGGTGGCCCCAGGGCTCACCGGTCCGATTGGAAAGCCGCGCAGCCGTCACGCAGCTCCGCTCCAGCGCAGACTGCGCCAGCCGCGGGTGCTGACCCTGCTTTGTCTGACCTCCGGGCTCCCTCGTGCTGCCCCCTCAGCCCGCAGAACGCCGCAGCCCGTCTCTGTCTGCCTGGGCCCTGTCTGTCCTTCGGGTTCTGACTGCAATGTCGTGTCCCCGTGAACGTTCTCCGAGAGCTGCCAGATGCGGCTGCGGCTGTCCCTGCGCAGTGCTGTGGTGCTCTGGACGCCTCGGCGTGCGTCACGCCGTGTCCCGGTCTCCGTGGCTTCTCTCTCGCGGCAGGGACTGCGCCCCATTTACAGCCGTGGCCCCCACGCGGCCATAGTCGGTGCTCAGCGAACGTTTACTGGCTCAGTCGACATCCCCAGCCTCTGCGCACTGACCTCCCTTCTCCCGGTACCCTCAGGCCCTGGCCACGCACTGCCTCCAGACCTCCCCGGGGGCCCAGCCGGGTCCTGCTCTCACCTGGACGACTCGCTGCCCCGGGGTCCCCGGCAGATCGGTGGCCAAGCGATGTGAAGCCACGCCCAGCTGCTGACTCAGGGCCGTGGCACCTGCCGCCTTTTACGAGCTACGTCATCCTGGCGGGTGGCAGCACCACAGTCCTCGCGGCCCGGAAAAAGCGATGAGGCCTGATGTGGTCCTGTAAAAACTGGGGCAGAAGCGGAAAGACCCGCGTGCAGCTCCCACTGCTGCCGTGCGCGTCGTGTCCTGAGCGAGTTATCTCACTGATCTCTGTGAGCCTCCGTGTCCGGGTTTGTGAGCTGGAGGGTCACGATCCCAGCCACCTCTCACCGTTGTGAAGAACTCACGACAGCCGATTGTGAGGGTTTGCGTGCTTAAGGGTGCACTGCCGGTGTGAGTGGAGAAGCACGAGACCCTCCGCCAGCTCACGTCCAGTGGGGGGCTCAGCAAGACGACCTCGTACTGGCTGGCAGCCGTCCACCCCATCACCTAATCACCCACCTACCCCGCAGTGACTCGGGCCCGGGCAGTGGCAGCGCCGAGCAGTGTGGCTTGTGTTGGTTTTCGCTGTGTCCTCGTGACCAAGGACATGTCACGAGTAGCCGCTCTGATTCGAGGTCCTTGGGGGCCTTTCTGGGGCAGGTGTCTTGCTGTGTCTTCCCAGAGGTGCTCTGTGATCCAAGCTTATCCCTCGCAGCCCATCCTCCGGCCTTGCCCCGCCCGGGGAGGGACCTGCCGCTGAGTAGCGCTCTCCAATAGAGGGTTGCTCTAAAGAGAGGAAGTAAAGACCGGTGTTCCTGTTCCAAGCTGCTGAGGGAATTAGGAAGGCAGACGGCCATTACTCAGGCTGGAATCCCGCCAGGGTTTATGATATCATATTTATTTGCCAAGAAAAACACCTCCCTCCTTTCTCCCAGACATCGCAGGGAAGCCGAAGCCCGACTCCAATCACGTTTTGTGCGGCAGATTTAAGACACACAGACGGAACTTAGTGACAGCCGTTTGCGTTTATGTAGTACCTTTCAGCTAGATGGCGCCCAGAGTGCGACAAGCGTCCTGGACAGATGAACAGACAGGCGTGAAGTAGGCACTGGGTCCCTGCCTTCCCACGTTTCTCAGAGGCGGCTTCCCTGGGGCCCTCTCTGCCGCTTGGCAGGCGGGTGGGTCGGTGAGCAGTTCCCCATCCGGTCCTCTGCTTCCAAACACTGCTAAGAAAATGAGGTGGATGCTCATCCTGTTGATAGAATTCCACACATTTCCTGGTGGAGGTTAATTCCTTTATGGTGCGTTCCAGGGAGCTCTGCAAATGAATTCAGAGTTGTCTGATACCTGGTCTTACAGGGTTAAAGGCACACTATTGGGGTTCCGGCCTGTGTGTGGTAGTGGCATCTGGCTTGCAATTCTAAAGGCGTCACCGTGGGGAAGCTCTCCCCAAGCTAAACAAAACCCCTCCCTCTTCGTCTTCAGTCCGGTGGGACTGAGATAGGAGCTAGTAGAGCCAACATCTGTTATTCTGAGTGCCCCGGACGAAGGGAGGCGAATGTAGCCCACGTGGCCAATTCAGAAGGGCTGCCTTTGCTTCGCTCTCTGCCTGCCTGGACGGCGGGCTGGGCCGCGCCCACGGGACTGGGGCGGAGCCAGAGGAGCACGTACACAGCGAGATTTCAGACGGCTTGGGCGGTCTGTCGGGAAGACAGGAAGGGAACCGTCTGGCTTTTAGAGAGGGTAAACTGCAACAAATGCCAGGGGCAGCAGGAGAAGAGCGCAGCAACAGGAGGTGGCGGACAGTGCCGCGGCGCTGGGATCTAGACGCAGCAGCAAAGAGATGGGAACCCCAGAACCCCACTTCCAGGGGTCCACACTCTCTCTGGGCCATCCACACGTCTTCGGACCGTGCTCCCAGGCTCGTGTCATCTGCTTTCCTTGCTCGAGCATACGGACTCCTGGGTATGCGCTGGGTCCCCGACTGCTGCCTCCCGCTGCTCAGATTTCACTCCGGAGGACGGCTCTGTGATGGATACATCATCTCGTTTTCCTGGGGGTCCTGAGGGGCAGCCGCTGGACTGCACAGGCTGAATGTCAGCTACATTAAGCTCACACATCCACATCATTGAGAACCCTATTTACACACAGTGAACATGGGGATAGCTGCCTCGGAGGAAATAATACAGTATTGATTAAAACAACGGCCTCTAACGCCTTCTGAATGCCTGCAGTCCCCAGCAGCCTCCGCAGCGGCCCCCACACAGGCAGCCTCAGGCCCACCATCAGCTGTCGCTCTCCAAGTGGAGAAGACAGGCGTTCCAAGGGCCAGGGGCAGGACCGCAGGAGCCTCCGTGTAGGGGGTCCTGGCTGCACGCCGGTCACCGTGCTGAGTGCACCGTGCTGAGTGCGTGCTCCCATGCTATCCCGTAGCAGCTCCGTCAGGTGGGGGTATTGTTGCCTTCATTTTATATAGAAGGAAGCAGGCTCACGGAGGAGTTGATGTCTTGCCCAGGATCACACAATAATGAGTGATGAAGCTGGGATTTGAACCTCGGTCTCATTGCACAGCACACACTGCACTGGTCGTGCGAGACCCTTTTGTGTATTCGTTCTCCGACGATGCGTAACTGTGTAAACGGTGAGAGATGCTCTGGTGCGCTCGCCTGGGCACCAGGCGCTGGGGCTCTGACAGGCTGTTCTCGCTGGGTGGGTAGAGGAGGGGGGCAGGGCTCTGGGGGCCGCTCGACCTTGGCGATGACCCCAGCTGTCCTGAGCTGGGAGGAGGGCCTGTGACGGGGCAGACCCAGAGGTTTCAGAGTCTCCAAGATGAAGAACCACTTAGAGCAGAGCCGGGTCCCCAGGAAATCAGGCCGGCATCTGCCCCAAGCAGGGGGCGCCAGGAGGCACCGGGTCACTGGCATCTGACCTGGAGCTTGGCCTCTGGCAGGGAGTGCAGAGAAGAGAGAGGGAGCAACCAGGCAGGCTGCCGGCTGCTCTGTCTCAGAATCGGCTGTCCCCAGAGCTTCTCTCTGCTGCGTCTCTGTCCACGACAGCCAGCCTTCCCCATGGCCCTGGCCAGGAGGGACTTGGGCGATGGCTTCCTGACTCAGCACCCTCTGAGCAGCCCGCGGGCTCCATTCCACTCACCGTGAGCAGCATAGCTCCTGGGGAAATCGGGGGGACTGTGTCTTCTCACTGGAACTCTCAGAGCTGCCCACTCATCACCCCTAGCGTGAGCAGATTTGGATCTGTGAGTGGCAAAACTCTACCCCTGGGAGGAGTGGCAGGCTTCATTCGTGCTCAGCCCTGAAGTCAGACAGGCCCAGGTTCAAGTCGGCTCAGCCACCTTAGGGACAGCTGACATTACGCAAGATATTTAAACTTTGTGAGCCTCAGTTTCCTTGTCTGTTCTTTCAGGACCATCAAAGTGCCTCTTCGCTAGATTGGTGTCAGAATGAAGTAAGATAAATTTATACAAGGTCCTTAATACTATGCCTGCCAATACATTTTAGCTGTTTTATCACACTTCCCGGGGGGGCTCCCCAAAATAGTAAATCCTCATTTTCAGGACCCCAAATCTGGCTACTTATTGTCACCCAAAATGATGGCTAGGAAGGGCTTCATCTTCCACATTTCTAAGTATTTGCCAAAGAGTGCAGTGAGAGGCCTCCAGAGAAACACCTGGAAAAATTTGCTGCCATTAGTAGCTCTGCCAATGTAGAGGTTGTGAGCATGCTCTGTCTGGAGACTTTGAAGGCAGATCATCACCTTTCTGGAATGGCTGAGTGGCGGTTCTTCCAGGAGGCGAGGGAGTGAACCACACGGGCTGTCACGGCCATGCACCTGCAGGCTACTCTGGCCAGACATCGGCAGCTCCGGCTCAGTGCCCAGCAGTCCAGGATGAGGCATGGAGGGACAGTGGCTCACTCGAGATGAAGCAGAAACCACAGGCGGGGGCCTCAGTCACATCTGCGAAAGGCCTGGAAGGCAGAACAGGGTAAACAGCCTTCCCTCACCTGTGGAAACTCTGATACGTGGATCACCCAGTTCTCAGGAAGGGAGAAGAACCCGACTGCAGCTTTGCCGATTGCCTTGGTGTCAATGCCCCCACCATAGGGCATTGGAAACTAGCAGTGTGACGCGGCCGAATGCGGAGTTGGGAAGAGATGAACAGTCAGCACTTCTACGCTGTCGCTACGTCACTATTCAGTGGCTGCTTCTGCATCCCGGGCCCGGCATCATGGGCCAGTGGACTATCGTTCCTGGACACTGTCCCCACCTGAATCCTTGGAAAGAGCAAAGCCTACGGACAGCTTGCACTGAAGACAGCTTCTTTCTTCTTCTGAGTAGAAACCTAGCTCCCTACAATCCCCACTGCCTGGCCCCTCACCTGTGCCTCTTATGGCCAGGATTCCAGGGCCCTGCAGTCCTGGCTGCCTCCTCTGGGAGCCCCTGGCTCTGTCCACGTGCTGCTCAAGGCACGGCCTGCAGACCTGGGCCCCGACCTCCATGCGGCCTGTGCAGTGCCAGGTGGAACTTTTTATCACCTGCTTGAACTGGACGTGCCATGAGAGGCTCTTGGGTCTTTCTGTGTATTTGTTCTAGCTCCTTGACTAGTTTATAAGACCCCACAGGTGGGCTTGAAGCATCTTTCGACCCCCAAACCTTCTAGGCCCCTCCCACTCATTCTGCAGTTCCATAGCTGCTGCCGAGGTTAACCGTGACCACTCTGAGGGCCCATCGCCCCTCCGGTTCTGCAGAGCTCCAGCCTCGGCCCGCGCTGCCGTGCAAGCTGGGAGCCGGCCGGCCCGCGCTGCTGAAGGTGTTGTCTTCACTCCGGCAGTACAGGGGCCTCGTTCGAACTACGGGAGTGGAGTCCTCGGGATAATCTTAGAGTGTTTTATTCCTGTGCTGACATTTAGCATGCCCCTGTACTTTATAATAGTATATCACGTATTTTCATCATTACCTACCATTTATGGAGCACTTAAAATGTGCCCAGCCTTGGCTCCGTGCGTCTGGACAGGTTATAGGAACAGAGGTCTCCGCACCTTCACCTCCCAGTATTTCACATACCTTATTTCCCATCCTCCCCACAGCCCGGGGCCTCCCCACTCTACAGACTGGGCAACTGAACGTGGACGCCTCTGATCTGGAGCCAGGAGGCAGCTGGAGGGGCCACGCTACTGTGAGCAGTCCCGAGGGCCATGGGTCAGCAGTCCGAGCTCCCTGGCTGGTGTCTCTCGGCCACAGGAGCCGGTAGAGGGCCTGGTCTCCCGACCACACTGGGAAGCCCGGAAAGCTCCAGACTTGCTGCTCCCAGACCCCACTTCAAGGACCCTCTTCGTCCTAGACCAGGCTCCCTCTCTGTCTTCCTGCCAGACCTCTCTCTCTAGATGAGCCTCTCTCCAGCCCTCTCACTGGCTAGAACCACTTTCTACAGACTGGCCAGAGTCTGATGGTTTCATATGGGCAAGTGGGTCATGGAAGCGCCCTGACCCACCTGCCACGCACACTGGAAACCTTGTCAGTACAGCTGTTCCTGAACAGACCCGGGGATGGCCAGTGTGGGCCCAGGTCTTTTTCGGCTGCTCATTCCTATTCTAAGAAGCACTAAATAGCTCACAAGTGACCCAGTGAGTTCAGTAGGGGTAGGTAGGCCAGGAGGTCCACATTGAATACCCCTTTCTCTTTGGGGGAGATTCATGTCTAAGGTGTTCCAAGTCTGGAATCCCTTCCCACCCTCGTGCTGTAATATGTGAGCGTGTGCACACACACACACACATTCTCTCTCTCTCTGTCACTGTCCCAGCTGCTTTCATCCTCTGCTCTGCTGGGGCTGCTTGGTTGGATGGCCCCAGGTGGGTCACCTCTTGGGGCTCAGCCATGGATGTGCAGGGTCCACGCGTTCCCTGGCAGGCCTGCGGCAATCGGCCTCCCACTGGATCAGCCTTGTGGTCAGCCAACCTTCATGCTCTTGTTAAGTGAAGGCTGGTGGCTCACAGTCACCCCCTGGACCCGTTCAAGGTAGACTCCGTGCTCAGAGCGCTCATGCTCACCTTCAGCCCTCACCGCCGAAGTGTTACCGTTAGAAAGAAGAAAGGAGCTTTGATTTTTGTCGTTGGGCCTCCAGCTTGGATCTGGAGCTGTGGGGAACAGGGGGCTTGGTTTTACCCCAAGCCTTGTGTTCACAGCCCAGCTCTGCCGTTAACAGCTAGGTTACTGGGCAAGTTATGGAACCTCTCTGAACCTCAGTGTCCTCCTCTAGGAACACCTCCAGATGTGGTGAGGGTTAAAGAAGAAACTGGATTTACATCTTCAACTCCAAAGTCCTGTGGGTGTGTGAGTTGTTAATGATGCCCAGTCACAACCGGGTTTCCACATTCTCCAAGCCTGTTCTAGTTCCTCGGGATAAGGCTCCTTGTTCAGGGCCTCCAAGGGGCTTCCATGGAGCTTTCTGGAATTAGTGGACTTCCATAAGGCACCTTTGATGAGAACAGGGCAGGTAGAGTCAAGGGCAGGACCACGCCATGCCTAGAAGGCAGACTAAGCTCCCCTGCGGCCTCAACCTTGGCCTTGTCCCAGGGACAGGCTCCCAGCAAGAGCTCACCCCACGGACCTCCGCAGCCCTGCTGTCCCCTGCTGCCCGCCTCTCCCAGGAGGGCTGTGGGAAAGAGGCTGCGTGGGAGCTTCCTTGTGTTCGAAGGCAGAAACGCTGGGCTAGGGCCGCCCTCTAGCTATACGGACAGCCAGATAAATAATTACTGAATAAATAAATAAATGAAAATAAACACAGAACGCCTCCAGTGAGCTGGAATTGCTGCCGTGCTGAGAGGTAACTGGCAGATTCAATTTAATTAGAAGACACAGAGCTGTAATGGGAGTGTGAGCTCAAGGAGGCTTTCAGCGATGGGAGGACAGCGGGGCTCCCGCCTTTCCGCTGGGCCCTCTCCTCACCGTACCGCCTACTTTCCCTCCCTGCCACATGGGCTGGGGAGGGCGGGGCTTTGTCCAGCCCTGGAGAAAGAGGCCTCACCAACCCCTGGGCGGCTGCTCCACGCCAGCTATGGCTCCCAAGGCGGCTGAGGTGAGGGTGCCCTGGAGGACAGTCCCGCTAGGGAGGGTGAGGGCGGGGGCAGAGCAGGGGGACAGCTCGCACTCACCCCTCCCTCCTTCCACCCAGTGAAGGTGCACAGCGCATCTGGGTGGACGAGGTCCCCGCAGGGCCAGGCAGGACCACTGGACTGCGAATCAGGCAGCTGTGACTGTGTCTCGGCCGGGGGCAAGGACACGCCATCCTCCTGTGCTGCTTTTCCACCCAGAAAGCGGAGGTGGCATCCCCCAGCCACTGGACCCTAGCCGACCCCCTCCACCCTGCACCCCCGGGGCACTTTGCTTCTCCCTGCCCTCTTCCCCTGCACAGCTGAGAGCAGGCAGGACGCTCCGCTCCCACGGGCTCACCAGGATGAGGGCTCAGGGCGAAGGCTGGCGTTCCTGCCCTGCTCCAGGGACCAATTCTTCCATCAGCGTGTGACCCTTATGGGGCCTCCTGGTTCACGTTTTATTTGGGCCTTACCTGGGTGACAGGTGGTTTGTAAGCACCTCGGTAAACATCAGCCGCACCCCTGCTGCCCACACGTCCGAGCGGGCTGGCTCCCTCCACGCTTCCCTTCCTCACCCTCACCTCCCTGCTCTCCCCAGGAAGCGATTCTTCCTTCCCATCCCCCTGAAAATGGGCTCTCCAGGGGCCTTGCCTCATGGGGGCTTCCCCACAACCCGGCAGCGACTGACACCCAAGACTCCATGAGCCAGCACCCTCCGGGTGGTCCCGTCTTCCCACAGGGTCTCTGGGTCCCCGAGCTGTGTGTGGCACCGGCCTGCACCCCAGGGGAAGGGTGTGGCAGACCTGAGCTCTGGAGCCAGGTGGGCCTGGGTTTCAATCCTGGATCCTCCACCTCCCAGGCGGGTGACTTCAGGAAAATCGTTCAGCTTCCCTGAGCCTCACGTGTACAGTGGGCTGATAACCTGTATCTTCACTAATCCGTGTCAAGATTACCTTCACAAGTCCGTCTTGTATTCACAGCCTCCTACTGGGGCCTCTGCCTTCGCAAAGATCTGGGCTCAAGAGAACTGCCAGGGATGGGATGGGGCTCTTGGGGACGGGGTGCGACTTGGCCCTGTCCTTATTGCCCTCAGCCCTAGTCTTTCTGGGACTCTTAGTCCTACAAGAAAGAAACAAGGGAAAAAGGGATGGCCTCTTTTTGCCTGGCCTCCCGGCCGCGACTAACTGGAGGAAGCAGGCGGACTCCCCGCAGGGGCAGGACACAGCTGCGGAGCATCTGTCCCTCCACACAACAGCGACCGACTCCAGCTCCCTCCTAGGCCACGTCTGGAACCTCCCAGGCATAGAGCCTTCAGCAGCCCGGGTTCCTCCCAGAGAGAGTAGGCTGGTGGCAGGCCAGCAGGACCGGCCTTCACGACCCTGCCTCTCCACAGAGCGCCTCCACAGAGCACAGGACCGCTGGGATCAGGCATCCGAAATCAGAGCTGGACTCAGGCTCTCTTGTACACGTGATGACGCCCTTCAATCCCTGTATATTTTAAATCCACCCCCCCACCCCCCGCAAAGAGATTATACTAGAGAAGTTCTTTAACCTTTTGGATCCTCAGTTTCCTCTTTGGCCAGATAGGAGTAATAATAGTACCTACCTCACGGAGCTTTGATGAGGGTTAGAGGTAATGCACGCATAGCGCTTGGCCCAGAGACGAACACAGCATAAGCAGCCCGCTTGGGGCAACTTTAACCGTGATGGTGAATCGAGTGAACTTGGCCCCGGTGGGCCAGCCCTTGGCGATGCTTGCAGGGGAGGGGGCAGGGCTGGGCTGCAGCCAGCATCCCCTTCTGGTGTGCAGAGCGGTGGGCAAGCTCTGCCAACCCTGGGGCTCGCCCTGAAAGCCAAATGCCCCAGAGCAAGGCCACATTCCTACTCAGCTGGTCGCCCTGTGAGAATTCCAGGCAGTTCATCAGTTGGGAGAAAGACCCCCGGTCGTGTCCGAGGGTAGGGGAGGAGCCAGCCCTCCAAGGAGAGAAAGATGACAAGAGCCAGGCAAGGCCTCAGACAGCTGGCCCAGTGGGCGAGACTCGGAATTGGGAGGCGTTGGACCTCAGAGAACAGAGACGGAGCGTGGCAGGAGGCCTCAGCGGGGTCAGGCAGATGGGGCGTTCCAAGCCTC
This sequence comes from Avahi laniger, assembly GCA_963575035.1. Lineage (NCBI taxonomy): Eukaryota > Metazoa > Chordata > Mammalia > Primates > Indriidae > Avahi > Avahi laniger. The sequence continues at coordinate 53,211 of CAUYSK010082110.1, forward strand.
ACCGCCCGCCACCTGCAGTACTCTGGGCAAACTCCTTCTCCCTCCGAAATGCCAGTTTCTTTGTAAATAACAAGGGGATAAGAACACATATTTTCATAAGGTTGTCGCGGGGCTGGAACCAGGTGAGGACAGCTAAATGCCCGCTGCTGCTCGGCAAACGGCTCTGTCCTCTTCCCAGCCAAGGCGTGTGGACTCGGGCCAGTGGAGCAGAGACTGGGAAAAGCCTAAAGATGGGTGACCAGCTGGGCACGCAGGCTTCCTGCAGGCACATGGGATCTGGGGCCCATGGCAACGTAGACAGACAATTCTAGACCCCACGGCTGGTGGCAAGGAATTGCTAATAACACTGCCTGCCTTGGCAGTGGACAGGGCTACACGGCCGGCAAACAGCACGGCTGAGGAAGGGCTGCCCCAACGTGAGCTACCGCTGTGGCCGTGCGAAGCTGCGAGGGGCTCGTCAGCGGGGTCCGAGGGAGCCCTGCCTCCTGCAGGAGCTGGTAAGGACAGGCTGGGTCACAAAAACTTTTGAGATTTATCACAAGTCATTGTCAGCTCTTCTAAAAGACAATAACTCAACATCAGCTTTTTATGGAATTCATTATTTTAAAAACTTAATTTAAGACCACAGCTGTTTCAGATTTCTCTTATAAGAATTTAATTGGTCTGTAATGGCATAGTTAATTAAATACAAATCAATAGTTTAAAACAACTAATTGATACTTAATATGAATGGGGAAAAACTTAGTTCTAGTATAATTAACTCTTATTAAATAAGCAATGAAATAGCAATTATGTCTTTACAACAATGTAAAGTTTATAGTTCTTTAATAAACTTAGAATTAGCAAGCAATGAAATCCAAAATTATAAAGCCGGTATTATTGGGCTATTAAACATTTATTACCTGTCCTAGAGGGCCAGAGCCGGGCGCTAGTGAGGATTAACATACCTTTCCTACCCCCCTCTTCAGGCCTCTTTCCTGTAGAGTTGGTCAGAAACCTGTGACCTTGGCGTGATTTATGGGCCTCATTATTGCCTGGGTGTGAGTAATTATGCTGACAACAGGACTGGGCTACACCGGTGCAGAAAGCAGGAGTTCAGCAGAAACAAGGCGAGAACTTTCCGAACACAAGACTCCAGCATTCTGTGATCGGCGAGGCGCCGCTGGGCAGAGTGGCTATTGGTGGATGTTGGTGGACAATGGCCTGTGAGAGAGGCCGTCAGTACAGACCCCCAACAAAGAGAAAACTGGTACCATCTCCAGCCTTCAAGCCCTTTGCAAGGGCGCCTCTCCCCACCCGCAGCTTGTAGCTCTCCCCTCCTCTGGACTCCTGAGGCAGGCCTGGCCGTTCGCGTGGCGAGAATGCGCGTGCTGCCTCATGGCACTATTTGCTGAACTGTTGTTTGTCCTTGACTTTGCCTTTTCACAAGTATATGCCGGTGTAACCAGCTGGCTCATAATCTCGTTGGGCTGGGAAGCTTGCACCTTGCGCCTGGCACTCAGTGGCCTCTCAGTGAGTGTTTGTGGGTGGGACTTTATACCAGTCACATTTGTTAATACGTGCTAGTTGCAGGATCAGTGCTTGTGGGAGTCTACCCATAGTATCCTACTGTTCTCTCCCCAGAACAGGGTGTGCGCCCCTGAGTCGATGCAGCTGGATAACAATGTATTTCTTCAGGCTGGAACTCCTGCTCCCATTATTATCTGGGTCCTCTGCACTTGGGAACCTCGTCGGCTCCAACACGGGAGGTCCAAAAATGCCCCGTTTTCACCCTGTGACCTAATCTGCTTCCTCTGTCATCACCCCACTCCAACACGGGATCGCCCTTCCACCAGTCTGTCACCGAAAGAGACTGTGGCCACCTTCGCCCCTTCCTCTGCTTGAGCCTCTCAGTCACTTAGCACCGTCGTCTCCTCCTAGCGTGTCTCAGACTCACCGTTTTCCCTCCATCCCCAGCCCCTCTGGTCCCTTAGCCTCTGCAGCTGCAGCCACGTGGCTGGGCCTCCAGACTCGCGTCACTTTCCCAGTCCAGCTGGCTCGTGGCTGCCACGCTAACCTTCAGCGTGCGCCACCTAACAGGTCCCATCACCTCGGACACGTCCTTGCACCTGTCTGCATCTCCACTTCCACGTCTGTAAAGAAAAGAAGCAGGGAGTTTGGTGACCTCTGACCCCCATGCTAGTACTTTGTTTCCGTTTGCTGAACTTGCCCTCATTACGTGCTTCCTTCTGGGCACTTTTCACCCCTGATGGCCCATTTCATTCCCATGCCGGTCGTGCGAGGAGGGTCTAACTATTAGCACTGACATCTTATAGATGAGAAAACCAAAACTCAGGGGACCTGCAGGTCGCTCGCTGCCGAGTGCTGGGGCACGGCCTCAGCCAGCCCTGTGAGTTCCGAAGCATCCGTGGCCTCCCCATGGCTCCAGCTAGGTCAGCCGCCACCTTCTCCATGTGGTCTCGGGCACCGTCTGGGGAATTCAAGCTGTTTTCAGCCCCCACTGTTCTCTGTGTCGAGGTAGCCGAGATCCAGAGGCTCCGGATGTTGTCGCGATACAGCTCAGCATCCGTCACTTGCTTTCTGAGCTCTGGCTGTCGTCAGAGAGCAGGAAGAGGGGGCAGGTGCAGACCCATCACCTGGCAGCTGAAGGATAGCGACAGGCTCCCAGCCGCCTCCCTTCTCCAGCTTACCGCTCCCTCCATCGTGTGTGCCACGCTCAATTGCCTGCCAATAATGCTCTGTTTCTTGTTTGATGGGCTTCCGGGGCTGTGCTCAGGTCTAACAGCATCAGGTGGGAAAAGTTCGTCCTCAGCAAGCACCCCAGAGCCATCGTGGCCAGGCGGGCTGCGGGAAGGGGAGAAGGCCGCTGCAGGCAGCCTCCCACACGTTGGACCGCCTCCGCAGTGGTGGGGCAGCAGACGGCAGCAGACGCTGGTGCCTGTCCATGGTCCCAGCTCCGTCCACAGCTACTTGAGAGTCCCCTAGTGTCCGATGGGGCAACGTGGTCCTCACCCTGGAAGCAGGAATGTTAAAGGCCTGCGGCTTGTCGCCGAGCGCGCCTGGGTGTGCAGACACATGGCCAGCCCTCCCCGCCGCCCATCATGTCTCGTGCCCACCACCTCTGCTGCCGCACCTAGGAGCCCCTGCTGGTCCTCCCCAGTCAGGGGGGGCCTCTGAGCAGTCCTGTGATGCTGTTCCCTGCAGACAGCTCTGCGGCCTGGGGGCTGAAGTCCAGTGGAAATGGCCTGCCCGGTGAGAGGACCAGCTCCTCCCTGTCCTGCCTGTATGTGTGTGCTAGGGCTGCTGTAAGAAAGTGTCACCAACTGAGTGGCTTCAACAGCAGAAATACATCGTCTCACAGTCCTGGAGGCCGGAAGTCCAAAATCAAGATGCTGGGAGGACGGCTTCCTTTGGGGAGCTGTGGGGGAAGATCTGCTCTGGGCCTCTCTCCTTGGCTTGCAGGTGGTCACCTTCACACTCGTGTGGCATCTCCCTGCGCATGTGCCTGTCTCCAAATTTCCCTTTTCACGCATGACACCAATCATCCTGGATTGAGGCCCATCCTGGTGACCTCATTTTTATGTGATCACCTCTGCCAAGTCCCTGTCTCCAAGGAAGGTTACATTTTGAGGTACTGGGGTTTGGACTTCAACATATGACTGGGGGTGGGGGCCAAGCGGCATAGTTCAGCCCACAACACCATCCTAGCCCAGAACTCTGCGCTCTGATCTCTGCTCTCTGCTCTCTGCCCTCTGCCCTCTGCTCTCTGCCCTCTGCTCTCTGCTCTTTGCCCTCTGCTCTCCGCTCTCTCTTGATTCTCAGTGTCCGCAGCCCTGGGATCCCGTACGTTGCCCTGAGAACGAAGCCAGAAATCAGCCCTGGATTCTGGCCCGAGCACTGTCTCCAACTAGTGCCTTTTCCTTGAATTGTCATTTCACCTCTCTGAGCCTCAGTTCCTGAAACCAAAATGGAGGAAATAATTTCTGCTTTGCCTACTTCACAAGCTACTTACTGTGTGCACGCAATAAGACAGAGAATATGACAGCATCCCACAAACGTGAAATAATACACTGCATCATTATTATTGCCGGTAATAATCAAGGAATACTGAGGCTAGAAAAAGTCCCATCTGCACCCTCTGAAACTGAAGGAAACCACGCCATTTATAATGCCATCCCTTTTTAATCCTCCCAAGAGGAAATCCGATGACACTCCCACGTCTTCTGTTCCAATGAATCACAAGTCGCGCTCACTCTGCAGCCGTCCTCACCCAACCTAAACGCGTCGTGCTGCGCTGAAGCCACCCGTGCGCTGGCCCAGGCCAGGGAGAACTGACCCTGCACAGTAGGTTCCGGTAGGCCTTGTCCTCACGTCAGCGGCCTGGTCCCGAGTGCTTGCCGCGTGCCAGGCACCACGCTTGGGACTGGGGGCCCAGAGACGGAAAAGGCACAATCCTGACTTTTCTGTTGTTCGAAGTCCAGAGGCGAGGAGCTCCCAGGAGCGCACACTTGCCTTCTCCTAAGAAACATACCTGTTCCAGTCAACGTCTCCCTGCACAGGCCGTGGTCCTCAGCCTTCATTCTCCTCAGACAGCGCCCTCCCCACCTGCTGGTGACCCTGGACTTCTTTCCTGTGAACTTCCCTTGTAAGCCAGGACTTTTTTCGTGTTAATGATTTTCCATGGACACTTTTCGGGCACGTGAGTAATTCCGCTGCTGATAAAGCCAAAGATGGCAGCCCCAAAGCCTGCTTGGAGAAGACCTGTCTTCTGTTCCAGAATGGGCATCTGTGATCTGACTCTGCCATCCCTCTCAGTGCCATGTGACAAGGTGACAGTCTGGTGGCTGGTCTACCTCACAGAGAGAGAGAGACAGCTGTTTTCCTGTTACGTCTGTCATCCCGCCCTAACAGCCTGTTAGCTGGGCGTGGTGGAGTCTCCCAGAGCCAAAGCGGTTGCTTCCTGTTTCCTCCTCCTTTCGACGTCCCCCACCTCCCCATGCGTATCCAGGCTTCCCTCCCCTGCCCCGTGTCGGTCCCTGCTGGCTTGCTTCCTCCTGCGGACCCAGTGACCTCCAGTTTAGCTCTGCAAATCTCTCCAAAGAACATCCGAAATTTTCATGTAGGGAAAACCAGCTTTCATGTCTGGAAAACCCACTTCACTCATCTTCCAACCTGCCCATTCTTGCAAAGATGCTGGTGGCTTCTTCCTACTTCTCAGCAAAGACTCAGTCAGACAGCCCTTGCACTAAATAAATTTCTGCAGTGTGCTTATTAGCACCTTGTAATGTAGCCGCCTGAATAATTAAGACTAACCCATACGTGTCAAATTAAATGAGCCAAATACATTGAGATTGCCTTGCTCTCGATTTCTTTTATTAATCAGGATTTTTTAAAAACTTCTTTTCCTGCTCCTCTGCAAAAACCAAACATGGTCAATGAGACTCTTATGATCCCTGATGGTGTGCAGCCTCTCCTTGGGCAGCCCTCCCAGGACGGGATGGGGGCTCCAGTCCGTGGCATAGGAGAGGTTGAGTCGGGTGGTAGAGATAGTCTACATAGATAATCCAGATTCAACGGGCTGCTCACACTCTCTAAATCTTTAGGGAATTTTTCCCCTTCCATTTGCCTGGGAGTTCAGGGACTGTCTAGAAACAACTGGAACACTGGCCTAAATGCATCCAGCATCTCCTGCCCTCCCTGCTCAGTGCTCCACTGGGCTCCCTCCTGGGCTCAATCAGGAACCGAAACTCCCTTTCTCGTTAGGAGCCACTGCTGATGTACTTTAGATGGGCATAAGAAGTCAACAACAAATATGGTGGGAATCGTCCGCGATCGTATCTTACTGATGGTGAAAAACACGCGTGCAGTTACGACGGGCTGGTTCCCTCTGCCTGTCGCCAGCACGTCGGGTTTCAGTGCAGTCCCGTCCAGAGGCTGTTGTCCTCGGGAGCTCAGTGCCTCCTCAGCCTGTGCTTCCGCTGGCGCCCTCCTGGCTGGCTGCATTCCTGCCTCCTGCGGTGGTTGTTAGAAAAAATCCACAAATATAGTAAGTGAACATCAAAGGGGCTTTGATCCACTCGGCTCCACAGAGCGGGAGCCCCTGCAGAAAGGGCCGAGGCCTTGGATGAGGGAACTTAATATCGTCAATTTGGGCACCCGAGATGCAAGGCCGTTTGAAGAGAAGGCGGTTGGCTGAGCCTTCAGACGGGGTGTGGAGGGGAAGGAAGAGAAGTGCGTGCCTTTGGAACGAAGCCCTCAGGTCCGCTTCTCTGCTCTTTACTGATAGTCAATAAACCCCTTTAAAGAATCGGGAGATCAAAGCTAGTGACCTCCCTGGGCCGTGGCATTCTGCCACTGCCCCACACTTTGTTTTTCTCTAGGGCCAGAGCCCCCAAGCTCGACTTAGCCGTCTCTCGTGGGCACTGCGCTCCTTTCATCCTGCGATGCTCAGCGAGAGGACCTGGGCTGCACGAGGCGGAGGGTGGTGGGAGGAACGACCTGCTCCATCTGTCCTCTAACGGCCTGGACGCTGGCTAGGCTCACGGGGACACCCAGTGTCTTGGGAGAAGTTGCCATTACACCCACTCAGGGGACTCTCCTCTGAGAAACCAAGGGAGGGAGCAGTCAGGTCCCAGAATTCCTGGCAAGGCCTGGGAGGAGCTACAGTCATGTTCCTACTTCCAGAAATCACACCCCTCATTCGCTGGCCCGGTTTATGGCAGGTGTCACATCCGCAGGACTTTTGAGCAAGGGGGTGGGGGTGGGGAGTCTAAAATAATCATGGGAAGTCATTTAACATCACCGAGCTTTGGTTTTTCTATCTGCATAATGTGACTTGCAACAGCCTGTCTGCCTACCTCATGGGGCTGTTCAGGGGGCTGTGGAAATAAAATTTGGTGTGGAATTGCTTCAGAACTCATAAAATGCTTAAAATAAATTGGAATTAAAGAATCAATACCAGAGAGGAACTTGCCTTCCTGTGAGGCAGATATACTCCAGTCCCCACATTGACACACAATGGGCACTGCTTTACAAAACATTGTGCAAAAAAAGAATCATCTGTTTCATTCACTACCTGGAATTGTTCTATCAAGTTTTTCCACTTGGGTCAAAGCCCTGTGGAGCCTTGTGTCTCTTAGCTGTCCCAACTCCTGTGCTGTGAGCCTACACCTCCTAAGTGCTTGATGGTACTAAATCGTACCTTGATAGAGAAATGCACAGAATTTCCGGCCCTGAAATTCACCTCTCCAAAAGGTAGAAGAGTCCTTCTGCCTATAGTTCAACCTCTGTGTCAGCCCCCAAACTCACCTAGTCTCTTCTTCATCCTTCTGAGTCACCACTGTGTGAGGCTGCATCGTTCCAGCCCGGACGCTGCTGCCTGGACTCCGCAACCACTGTGGCAGATCTGGCCGCGTCCCAAGGAGATCTGGGTGTGGTCTCCAAGCCTGGGGTATAAAAGGCCTCAATAACCCAGAGTAATAGCTATGAGCATGGACTCTGGAGCCAGACCACCTCGGTTTAAAATCCTGGCCCCACCACCGGCTAGCCGTTTCATCTAAGGCCGCTTAATAACACCTGTAAATGGAGATGATAAAAAATGGGATAATAATGGTATATATTGCATAGGGTTGTTATGAGGCTTGAATGAGGAATGATTGGCTTAAAATTAGGCCTGGAACATAATAAGCACTGTATAAACGTCGGTTAAATAAAGAAGTAGCCCTGTTTATAAGAGCAACAAGCTTTACAGCACCCTACAGGGGGGCTTACCCTAATGCCTGACTGTTCCCAACTCACCCACCTGCGCTTCTCTTCCAGAGCTGGGCCTCCAGAAGAGAGGATGCTGTCTGGTGCTGGGCTACATGGCCAAGGACACGTTCCGGAGAATGAGTGAAGGTCAGTGAGAACCACCCTACCGTCCCGGGTCATCTGGAGGGAGGAAGCTCTGTCCTACAACTATGGTGCAGAGGAACCGGGAAAAAGAACGTGGGACATCTCAGGAATCAGTTTGATTTCCATGAAGCTACTTATACAATAACGTGGGGAAGAGCAGTGAAGGCCTGAAACACGGGACGCTGAGTCGCGAGCGCTGTGCTTATGCTGTCGTCCCTCCTCCCTTGCAGCCCCCGCTTCTCTTCCTCTCTCTTCCCTGCTGTTTTCCCACCCACTCGGCAGCCCAATTAAATCTGCTTCCATTGTCTCTTCGGATCCAGACCTCTGTGCCTTTCTCCTCAGTCGTTCATATTTCCTGAATGCCTGTGGAACAGACGCTCTTGACAGGCACGTGGGGGCACAGGGGAGAGCACCAAAGAGGGGCAAGGCAGTGTCTTCACTCCCAGAGAACCTACATTCGGAAACCTTCCCCTTCCCAACTGCATGGGTCTATCTCTCTCTCTTACTCACGGGCCACTCTGCCTTCCTCTTGCACCAGGCCTGTCTTCTGGGGCTGGATCGGGTCACCGAGGGCATGGAGAAGGCATTGACACTGGTGCGGAGGCTGGGGTGTGAGCGGAGTGCTGTTACTCGTGGTCCTGCTGTGATAGAGAGCCAGTCCTCTTCCTCCCAAGCCATTTGTCTGTGCAGCGAACACCCCTCTCCATCAGATGCCGCCGACTGTTTGTCAGAATGCAAAAGGAGATGAGCAATGGCTTGGGATGCCATTTATTCATTAAGTCAGACAAAGGAAGCCTTGGCTTCTCACCAGTCAAGCTTGCCATGAGCTGGGCCCTCCCCTCCCAAGGCCCCTCATTCCCTCTCGAGGCAAGGAGGCAGCTCCCCTCCACCAGCTCCAGAGTTAGACCACGGCGTGGTTTCAGTGCCTCTCCTCCCAGCCTGGTCCGTGCCGCCACACCCTCATGTGCTCCCCAGACCTGAGACCATGCCAGCCGTGGGTCTGTCACCAGCACCCATCATGGCGACAATCTGGCAAGAGCGAGGCCAGCACAACTGAGCACAGGAAGTGATCACCTCCGCAGTTTGCTGCCTGTCCGCGTCGGAAAGCAGCAGCCCCAAGGAGCCGCTCCCCATTTCTAGGGGCGCCGTGGCCGAGCACAGCCAAGGCTGGGGCTGCACTTTCTGTTTCCTGCAGTCAGTCTCTGTCACTGACTTTGCCGTTCCCAGCCACCCCCTCCCAACCCAGCACCGCCTCCTTGACAAGACTGCTAGGCAGTAACTTCTAATTTGTGGGAACCGACAGCATGCCTCTGTCCGTGGTGCTGAATAGACACGTTCTCTTGCTGGCAAAGCTCGTTAGAGAAGCTGAAACAAGGTTCGTCGGGATTAGGGGAGTCAACAGTCAGGAGCTGGGCTGGATCTGAAACCCCAGCTTCTAGGTGACCGAGGAGATGAGAGGGTGGTGAGCAGGCTGAGCCAACGTGGGTGACAGGTTAGAAATCTCAGCCAGCAAAGCGGAGACGGGATAAGGAGAGGGTGGGACGGCGGGGTGGAGGAGAGGCGCACAGGTAGGTCAGCTTTGCCTCTGGAAGGCTGGGAGGCAGAAGCAAGGGAGGGGGCAGCCCTGGACGGGGAAGCCCCTCTGCTTCTCTCCAGCCGGCCTGGCTGCTGCGGGTGCCATGTTACGCGTCGCTCTCTCTAACGCGCACGTGCCCATAGCCCAGCATGTCTGCAGGTAAGAAACGGCGTCAGCAAACACGGGGAGCTGTTTTACAGCTGTTACCGTTGTCTCATACCAATACCCAAAATAATTATAACTTCCGCATATTAATAATTGAACTGGAATAGCAGCAATGACATAGATCAAGAGACAGAAATCTCTGTGGTTCATGATACACCTTGGTATAAATTGAACAATTGGTAAAATAGTAAAAAATAATTATTTTTCTCCCAGTTGCTGGAATTAGTGAGATATTAGAACAATTAGCTGCTTCTCCTGTTAGAGATACGGTGGTGATCATCATATTTCCAATTAAGAATAAATATAAAAGACCTACTTGTGCTGTATTAAAGCATATTTGTCCTGTTTAAGAGTATCTAATAGGGTGCCTGTCACCCAGAGAGAAGTGTTTCCCTACTTCATTTATTTCTCTGTTAATTTGGTGTCCTTTTATTGTCTTCTCCTTCCACTCCCCCTCCTCACTACATTCCAAAAAATAACAGCTGAGAAGGAGCAAGAGGAAAATAATGAATGAACAGGAGCTTTATAGATCTGGGGTTTATCATAAGTTAGAGTAATCGCAGTCAGTGCTGTTAAACTACACAAAGCAATAAAAAGAAAATGCTGTTCAAAGATCGTTTAAGGAGGCATGTGATACTCAGGGAGGGTTTCTCCGTTTGGGAGTGCTTAATAGCCTCAGAGTCGCAGGATTTGCAGGAACGGAGGTGGTTGGGAATAGTGAGTGTGTGTGTTTGTTCTCGCCTGTTTGGACTCAACACATTTGGGCATCGAATGGAGATATGAGCAGAAATCAGTGAAGGGCAGACAAGAAAGGAGGGAATAAAGTCAGACTAGGCATAAGAATATCAGATTTGTTTGACATAATGGTCTTCATGTGATTGAGATATTGGTGCTTTGAATAGGAACTGCTGGAGGGAGATCATTTATTTATTCATCAAACTTTCATTAAATACTCTTAAAATAATGCCAGTTTTTCATAAGTTCTAGGCATTGTTCTAAGTCCTGGAGCTATAAATGTCAGTGAGACACAGTGCCTGCCCTCAAGGAGCTCACAATAAAAACATGCAGGCACTTCTCAGCATGACCGTCACCTCCCCGGAGAGATCCTGCCTCGCGGCCCTGCCTGAATTGGATTCCCCTCCCCCGACCACGTCTCCATCACGGCAACCAGCCGATCTACTGTGGGCACTGATCGCAGCGTGTGATGGTTCGTTAGACTGCTTCCTTGTGCGCTGTCAGTCCCACTAGAAAGTTGGCTACCACGGGCAGGCGAAGACTCTCCCTTCTTCCTGGCCTATCCCTGGGCCTCAGCCCAGTGTTTTGCACATAGGCAGTGTAACTTCTGTTTGGGTGATTACCCAGTGCCAGAGTGGCAATAGAGGAATGTACAAAGTCACCCACAGGTGCCAGGTGGCCTTGAGAAGGGGCTGCTCAGGCAAAGCGGACTGACGTAGAATGTTCCGCAAAGTGAGTCTCCCCACCTCGCTAACTCCCTAAGTCTTACCTCGGTGCTGACTCTGGCGCTTCCTTCAGTTTCAGAACTGTTCAGTTCCAGCCCTTCCCAGCGGCCCGGCCCAGGCAGGTCACGGGGCAGAGGGCTGGGAGGAGAGGCCTGCCCTGGGAGCGGCCTCCCTCCTTCCCCCCACCCACCGCCGCCTGCTCTCCTTCCTCACCCCTCCTACTGCTGGGCCATGTTCCCGGCACCTCCAGCCAGGCCTCTCCCGTCAGAGCCACCCCCGCTCCACCCCAGTGCAAGCTGGCACTCACACACGCACACCCCTCCCTGCCTTCCCGGCTCTCCCCTCTCCTGGGGATCCCAGAGCCACTCACCTTCTCCGTGCACATTGCTGGCCCAGGGCTGAGCCTGCTCGGAGCCAGGACAGAAAGCTGCCACATGGTGTTGTAACAGAGGCTGTGCCTGCCTGGCAGAAAGCTCACTGTGCCTCTACGTTAGAACTGCAAACGGCCCCAGAGATTACAGGGCACCCAACTCACCCAGCATGGCCCAGGAGCATGAGCGACCTGCCTGGGGCCATGGGAAGTGGCTGGAAGAGCCAGGACCACACAGCCTGGGGCTTTGGACACCCAGCGCTCTGGGAACTCTGGAGGAGGAGGCGGAGGCCACACACAGAGGGGAAGCCCCTCACATGTCAGCTTGGTTTGGGCTTTTAGGGTGGCCGGGAAGACAGAGGGACAGAGAGAAGAGAGGACAGAACACAGGGACGTGAGTCGACGTGAGTTGACCTGGGAGAAAATCAGGGACGACCCGGAGCGAGGGACAAGGGCAGAGAAGGCATTCCTAAGGGATGGGAAGACTGAGACCACAGGACTCTTGAGAAGGGTGTTTAAAGGAGGAGAGGGAGGCAACCAAGGCTTGACCTCCCCCGGCCAACCCTTGAGGCCAAGGCAGGGCTGTGCAGGGGTCTCCTCCCTCCACCGGTGCTCTCGGGCTGCCGACCCTGGCAGGAGCTGTTTCGGGGACCTGGGCTCCTCCTAGACCCTCAGAATCGTGGTGACGAGCTGCTTCTCTCAGCTCAGCGGAGGGAGAACAGAAATGCCACCTGGCGCTGCCCCTCTCGCGTTCCCAGCACAGAACTCTTGGCGTGACTAGCAAGGGCAGCTTCCGCTCGCTGGGGACATCTGGGCCTCCTTAGAAGGGGCTCGAGCACGCCAGGAGAGAGCCGGCTGCACAGATGCTGCCCTTCAGGGGCTCCTGCCTGGCGCACAGCCCGGGCAGCACCCTCGTCCTCGTTGGGCTCTGTGCGCGAGTGCCCCCAGGCATGTGCTCCCCCCTCAGCCTGGCGGGGCACACAGAGCGCTGAGAGGATGTGGATCTGCGTCGGCAGCTCCGAAATGTCGCGTGGCAGCGTGGGAGCCTGTTTTCTCCTATGCGACCTTGCCCCAGTCCGTAGGAAAGAGTCTCAAACCTCCCGTTTCCTGCCCGTCCCCTAATAGAGCGGATGAGACAGAGAGGTGCGCGGAGTCAGGATGCATCACGGAGGGGGCACCGAAGGGCAAGGCGCCAGCCATGGGAGCAAGTCCCTGCAGGCCTGATTTCAGCTCTTTCGTGTACGAAATGAAATAATATCGGAGAATATCACCCTTGGGGTTCTATCTTGGCTCTCAGCACCCTTCTCCCACGCTTTAAATGCCTTGGTCCCCAAAGGAGCCAGTGCTAGGAGTAGAGCTCCGGGCTTTGTTTGGCAGCCTCCGAAGGCAGATCCCTGTTTCTTTCTCCCACCTGTCCTCAGAGAGTGAATCCAGGCTCTAGCAGCTGCACACTGAGCGGCGGGTGGGAGAAAGCAGGGTTAGGGTGGCCTGGGCCCGTGGCCTGGAGACCTGCCCGGAGAAGAACGGAGCTGGCTGTTCAGGCACACAGCCTGGCTCATCTCTCCTGAGACCGTCCCTCCACTGCCTGCCCAGCCCGGATGGCGGCTGGCACTGTTGTTTTGTTAGTCAGGGCTTTGGGGTATGTTGTTCTTATTTCGTTTTTCTTACTGATGTGTTTTCTTCCACTGGGGCTGCAAAGCCCAACATTTGTATACTGTCCCTGTTTATTGTTTATGGCAAGACTCAGATTTCCAGGGCGCTTTCTGATTGCTATTTAATTCACTCGATGTCTTGGAACGAGAGAACCGCCGTTTCCACTCCCCTGCCACAGTCCGATGGAGGATTCCAGAGCTTTTTCCAGGGCCCATTCCTCCGGCCGCCATTCCCACCAGGAGCCCTGCTTATCTCAGGCCAGGGGCCCCCACGGCTGCAGACCCTGCCAGGCCCCTTTTTAAACTTCCCTTTCCCTCGCACCCGTATCCAGCCCTCACCAAGTGCCGGGGATTTTACTCGGCTCCCTCTCCCCATCTCGCAGCCGTGCGCTAGCCCGTCCCCAAGCTCTCCCGCCTGGACTGCAGCGGGGCTCTGCCATCTGGCTTCTCACACCCATGACGTCCCCCCTCTGCCCACCAAGTTCATTCTCCACACTTCGGCCGTAACAGGGTTTCACAATGCAGAGCTGATCCTGACACGTTCCTCTTGAGAATATTTCAATGGCTTTCAGTTGCTTTTCGGAAAGACACCTGAATCCTCGGCGCGTTTTGCAAAGCTCCATGTGCTCCGGCTCCTACCCACCTCCTTGTCCTCACCTTCCCCCTTGACTCTCCGCACCACAGCCACGCGGCCTTCCTGCTGCGCCTTGAACGGGGCATGCTCCCACGGCCAAGGGCCTTGTCTACCTGTTCCCTCCTCGCGGGGTGCCGGCCACACTCACCACACCCATCCCAAACCCTCCCCACACTGCATCCTGCTCATCCTGCCGATTGCAGCTCACGTCTCTTCTCCAGCAAAGCCTCCCCTGACCCCCCTCCACAGTCCAGACCAAGTTCCCGGTATCTGCTCTCATACGGCCCTATCCCTTCCCTTCCCAGCTTAGCTCCGTCTGCACGTGTGAGATCATGTTGCAGTTATCTAACTAGTCCCTGCCTCCCCTACCACTCAGCAAGCTCTGTTTAGTCTCCGGTACATCCCAGGAGCTCAGCACGGTATTTGCACAGAGTGGACATTGACAGCAGAGTAAGGAAGGGACCTTCTGCGCCCTGGCCAGTGGCTCCAAGCTGCTGGGACTAGGTGATCTGACGATGACCTGGAGAAGGCATCGAGACCCAGGGAAGGGGACGTGACTTGTCCAGAGTTGCGCAGGCAGCAGGCAGTAGTTTTGGTCCCTGGGAACGTTACCCTCCACTTGCACCCCATTTGAGAGATTCGATACGTCTTATACCCAGATGTTTTGGCTCTGGTTTTTCTTTTTAGCATGGTGACTAGTATTCTTAAAGGTTAACCATAGTGGCTGGGAGTAGGAGAAAGCTAGAGTCAAATCCCAGGCATAGTCAGGGCAGGCTTAGAACTATGTCATTGTAGATTCTTGAAGCCAGAAGGGACCAAAGGTCGTCTAGTCCACGCCCTCTGCTGGCTTAGCATCCCCGCCAAGTGCCAATGTATGTAAAGACTCTGAACACTGTGATGTTGCGTACTCATTTCTTCTTTCCTACTCTGTGCCTGGCACTGTGCATTCCATGCTCTCGGCATGTAAAGACACAGCCCCTGCCTCCCAGGATACCACAGTGCTGGGGTAGGGCGACAAACACACAGGCAGTCACAATACGGCGCAGCAGCGGCAGAGACCAGGCAGTGACACCAGGGGCTGAGGGAGCAGAGAAGACCCAACTGCAGGCCGAGGGAGCAGTGTCCAGGATGGCTTCCTGGAGAGAGTGGTATCTAGCTGAGCCCTGTGAGCTATCTTTAAGAGGCATCGTAACCTGTGCTTAGATCTCCCCAAAGACAGGAAATCCGCTGCCTGCCAAGGCCGTGGGCAGTTCTCGTGAAGATGTTCCAAACACAATGCCCCTTCAACCCCAAGGGTCTGCAGCTTTACCATTCTGGCTGTACCGATGACAAGGGGGCCCAGGCCAGGGGTCTCTGCTGTGCCAACTGCACTCTAGGGAGGCCTCCTTTCTTCTCTGTGCCTCTCCTTCCCTCCATCCTCAGCCACCCTCCAAGGCTTCATCCCGAATTCACTGAGTGCCGAGACTTCCCTCCAGCCCTCACCGCAGCCTGAAGAAAGGCCCGGAGTAGTGGGAACGCATGAGGATGCTTAGCAGCCTGTGGCGCCGTGAGGTTTCAGAGCTGTGCGCTGGGCGAGCAGGCTCAGGCTGAGGCGGATTACCCGGGGCTTCTGTCAAAGGGCAGGTGATGCCGCCCGAAGGAGCAGGCCCCACCCCGGCAGAGTGCTCCCGTTGCGGCGCTGGGCCCAGCCTCTGGAAGTAGCGACCCGGGCGCATTTCCCCCATTCCGTCTGCTTGCTTCCCGGTGCCTTCCCTTCCGAAATGTGTTCGTTTCTATGGAAACTGTGTTGTTACTGGTATGGGAGGAATTTAATGACATTCAGAGGTGCCAAATCAAGTCCATTTATGTAGTGGTTCGAAATACACATAATGGCCTATGGAATATGGGACACGGTGACAGTTTCAGCAACTGCACACTGAGCGTGGGATAAACAGAGCGATGTAATAGTCCCCACCTCTGAGCCGAACGTACCAGGAATAACCACTACTCTTAGCACTGAAGAGCAGCGCTTCGCAACTGTCATTCAGGAGAGGGTCTCAAACACGACCCCACTGCCCCCCGCAGCGAGGAAGGACGCCGGACCCTGGTCCGCACTCGCCAAGGTTTGGCCCAGGACCAGGTGGGGCAAGCACACAGGTGGGAGTGGGCTGCGGAAGGGACTAAGCGCTGTGCCGCTCCCCGGGGTCCCCTTGCTGACATCACTGCGGTGATTGACAGCCGCTCCAGTGTCTGCTCCCGCGGCTCATTTCTGTTTGATTCCAAGCTCTACCAGAGCCTACTGCGTGCCCGGTGCTGTGGGCAACGTGGAGCTGAGTAGCACGCGGGGGTTGCCCTGATCGAGGCTCGGTCGGTCCCTGGCTTAGCAGGCCCCAGGCAGGGACTCGGTGCACCAGTTCCTCGGGGAGGGGCAGAGGTGCCAGGACAAGGGGCCGACATCGACAGGGACGCCAACGGAGGAGCGAGCTCACGCCTGCGACTGCGGGTGGCTGGAGCCAGCCCTAGAGGGAAACTGAGCAGGGCGGCGTGCCGGCTGCGGAGAGGGCTGTCCGCACACCTGCTCCCTGGGGAGTGGGCGGCAGGCTGCCTGGGGGCGCTGGCTGCCAGCACTTGGGGCCTGCTGCGTGTGAGGGCACAGTGGCCTGCAGGCGCTGTCGTGGGCTGGCCCCCACCGCAGCCCTGGCAGAGGCAGTAACAGGCCCCAGAGACCATCGAGTCCGACGGGCAGATGGGCGTGTGATAAAACAGCGGAAGCAGGGCGGTGGAGAGCTAGAGAGACATACGAAGGATGTGCTCGCGGAGCACAGAGGAGGGAAAGCTGTTGTTCCCGTGGGGAGACTTCGACGAAGCAGGAGAAAGGGACGAGGCGCAGACGAGGGAGGCACTGTTACACACTCAGGCCGCTGAATCTTCGCCACATCACAAGGGAGGTGACGTTATCCCCATTTTGAGGATGAGGACACTGAGGCTCAGAGAGAGCAAGTCGTCTGCCTGAAGGCACACAGCTGTCATGTGGTAAAGCTGTGAGCCGAACACCGGTCTTCTGACTGGCACCCGCCTGGGGAGCCTCGTGCGTGAGAGTGAGGAGGGCGAGGGAGCCTCCCATCCCCACCAAGGGCAGACGAGACTCAGCGCCTACTGTGTGTGCCTGTGGATTCCTCCTCGTGGCCGGGGACTCCCGTCCCTGTATCGCCCCACCGTGCACGGCCCATGGGCCCACACTCAGCCCGCCAGGTGGCCCCTCGACCCTGCCCCCACAGGGGCTGGACTGACTGCGCTAACGCCGCACTTTACCACCCAAGGGGAGGGAGGAGACAGCTGGGGAGGGGATGCTTCTGCTGCGATGGTGCCCAGAAGCGCACCTCCTACCCGTCCATCCTCACCCCCGCGCTCGCCTCTGCCTCGGAACGCGCGGGGAGGAGGGTTGCGCACACACTGCCCGGGAGCAGCGCTTTTGCTGCGTGTGAGGTTTTGGGTGGCACGCAGCCTGCACGGTGACACGAGGTGGGAGAAGCTAGTGAGACCCGATCGAGCAAGTCTCTCTCTGGCCGAACTTCTCCAGTGTTCTGGAGAAGGGGATGCTTCACAGAGTCTCCCAAACTCACTGGACCACAAAACGTTTTTCCCGTAGCAGGTGTCAGGACTGGCGTTCCCTGGAATCCACCTTGGGAAATAACGGTTTAAGGCCCAGATCTGCCACTGATTAGTTAGTCGTGTACGCTTTGTTAAACAAGAATAGATCATACCTGCCTAGCCGGGGCCGGTAAAGTATTGTAACACAGACAAACACATTTTACAAACTGTAAAGTGCTATCCAAGTAGCGCTCTACAAGATGGTGCTACTACTTATTTGCATGGAGCAAACACACTCAGTTTCCCCGAGAACATTTCACTGGGAGTCAAAACAAAACAAAAAATAAATAAATAAAGGTTTTTAAAAATTAGTTTTATTCCTAACTAGGTATAAGACTTGATCTCTCTTGACCTATATTTTCACATCCGCAAAGTGGTTGTACTCATACGCTAGCCCTCTCTCCTCATGGCTTGTTGTCAGGATAGAATGTGCGTCACGGCGGTGCAGGCGCTTTGAAAACTTGTAAAGCACCGCAAGACGCACGCGTTGTTATTGGTGCTGCACGTTGCTACCCCCCGGCAGCCCACTCGTGCTGCCGTCAAAAGAGGAGGCGTGTTGCAGGAGAGGGTGGGCGAGTGGGGACAAGACAATGCCTGGTAATCGTCATTCCTGTTTGGGGTGTTGGGAGCCTTGTCTGAGCACCCCGCTGAGGGAGAGAGTGGGTAGTGCGCGGTGAACGGGCAGGAGCCCCTCGCCCCTGCCCCGGGAGGCCGGCACGGGCCCTGCACCTGGTCTCCAGGCAGCTGGCAGGGGGGACGCACTGGGCCGCCCAGCGCCAGTGGGGAGCTGAGCTGTCCAGTGTGCACCGTGGGGACCTGCCCTCAAGCTGGGGGAACTGATGCCACTCCACAGACAAATGGGCAGCCTCGGGCAAGTTACTGCCACCATGTGGGTCTCCACGTCCACACTGTGAAATGAGGATAAGAAGATCAACGCTAAACAATGGTGAGGTCCAACTCCAGGCTCAGCTGTTTGGAAGAGGGCTTTGTGATGCCGAAGCGGGAAGGGTTATTATTCGTTCGCGACATTTACCGAGCATCGACTGTGTGCCTCTCACTGTGCCCTTTGCTGTGCGCCAGGCACCGTGCCCACCCCTGTAGACACACCGCTTCGTTTAACCGTCTCCACGGTCCCGAGAGGTACCTGTTACTACTCACGCTTTCACACAAGCAACTGAAACTCAGGAAAGAGAAGTAACTCGCCCAAGCCACACAGCTAGCAGATGGCAGCGCCCACCCTGAGTTCTGCGTTAAAGGGCCCCTCCTTGTTCTCGGGCCTCCAGTGAAGCCCGCGGGGCGCCTGCCCTGCCACGCCCGCCGGCTGCCCCCCGTTCTGCACACCTCGTGCTTCCTGCCGCCAGTGCCCCGTCCTGATCCAGACAAGAAGGCCCTGCCATCCTCTCTTTGGGCCCGAGGCCACTCTGCTTCATCTTCCCTCCCCCACACTCTGTGCGCCCTCCCTGCCGGCTCGTGCTCCCTGCCGGTGGTCACCCTGGGGTTCTCACCTCCGCCCCGTCATCTCTCATCAGGGCTAGTCATCAAGTGATGGGGAGATTGAACACCCCCCACCCCCGAAAATCCCTTAGAAGACAGAGCGGGCAGGTGGACAGTGCCAGGCGACAGCCAGCCGAGACTCCCGCGCCGGAGGATGTCTCTGAGGCGGCTGGCTCTCTCCCCTCCACCACACGGCACGAGGACACGACCATCCCTGCCGATGTCTCCCCTGTAGGGCAGTTTCGTGTTATCTCGGCTCAATCCTTCTCCAGCGATGAAGAGATTGCTTTAAACCTGCCACCCCACCAGCTCCGCTCCTGGCTTCCGAGGCCGTTAAGTTTCATTATAACAAATAAACACCACAATGACATTTATAAGTTACCACTGAGCACAGAAGCACAAATATGAAGCAGATAAACTGCATTTGATCCAAATAATTACCGCAGGCAACATCGGGCTTAGTCTGAGCTGGCAGCCAGGTACCGAGTAATTTATTAGATTGCGTAAGGCAGTGTTGCACGTTGAGTTTTTCATTATTGTGTCTCTTTCCCTCTCCGTGGCCTAAATAGGTTAGAGAAGTTTAGACAGTGCAAGGCCAAACAAAGACAGACTTTGCTCAAGCAGATTAAGACCGGGAATGCCGGCCAAGTGTCCAGGAATGGCCACTTCCCAAGCAACGCTGCACTTGCGAGAGAAGAAAGGGCTTAAGTGATTACCCTGATGCTGCCAGCCAAGGACAGCCCTGCACTGCCGCCGCTGGCCCAGATACTGACAGAGGCCCGTGGAGGGAGTATACGGCAGGGCTGGATGGAGCCCCCAGGACACCAAGCCTGGGCTCCTGCCGCAGACTCTGCCAAAGACCCTCTATCAAAAGGCCCCAGGTAGCCCCGGGCAGCCCCCAACCCCAGTCCCAGACCTCTCCTCCTGCAATAAATGAAGAGAGGGAAGCAGTCTGCCAGCCAATTCTGCAAAACAAAGCGAGGAGAGCTGGCTGCAAGCAGCCGTCTCCCTGCCAAACTCGAACTCATAGAGTCTGATTCAGGGGCTGCAATACCCTCTGCTCGAGTCCCCCCTGCCCCGTCTCCCAGCCTCAGTAAATTACCCAATAAGCAGCACGGACCTGGGGTTATTGTGCAGTTAAACGGTATTTGCCCAGTAAATTCTGAGCAGAGCGCTAACGGTGATATACAGTAACTAATTACGGACATGAATTCTCTCCCCAAGACACCAAGTGCTACCAAATATTGCTGCGTTTAGGGGAGGCGGCTTGAAAGCTGCTCGGTTCTCTCCACTGAAGCCATGAGTAACTCTGCGATTACGGGGCTGCTGCCATCTCCAGGGGCACTCCCGGCCAGAAAACAGAGATGTCCTGGGGTGGGGGGGCCACAGGAATGGGGCCACATCTCTCAAGATCGCGCCCATTTTCTGCCCCAGCGGAAGGGCCTAGCCAGGCACCAGCTGGTCTTCCTTGGGTTGTCACATAGCACGTAGCGGCTCAGCACCGCGGTGGCTGCTGCAGGGGCCACGGCTCCCGTAGGGCGGGGAATGGAAGTCATCACTCACCACGCAGCCTTTGCAGGGCTCTGAGCGGGGATGCATGGATAGGGTTAAAACGGCTGGGTGC
The DNA here is from genome assembly GCA_963575035.1 of Avahi laniger. NCBI lineage: Eukaryota > Metazoa > Chordata > Mammalia > Primates > Indriidae > Avahi > Avahi laniger. Next base: position 73,709 of record CAUYSK010082110.1, read on the forward strand.
AGACCACTCTAGCCCTACAGTGCTCCTGATGGACTGACCTGACCTCAGCCCAAGGGCACTGTGGGAGCAACAGAGATTTCTCTGGTCCACGGGTGGGGGGCAGGGCTGCACCCTGGGGGCAGGTATCTGTGTTTGCAGCACAGCTGGGGGCAGTTAGGTGACACAGCAGTGGCCTCTGCTCTCTGAAGAGGAGACCCCACAGGTCAAACACCCTCTGCTGACCAGTGCTGTTGTGTAAACAAAGGCCACAGCTGGAGTCACGTGGAATCCTGGGTCTCCCACGCACTGAGACCGTGGATGGGAAAGAGTCTGTCTCTCAGGACAGTTCATGCGGAAGTGGCCAGCCTGGAGCTGGGGCCACTCCCACTTCGAAGGGGCTCTGTCCCTGCCGGTCTGCTCTCCCTGTCACCAACTCATCCTCTGAGATGCCTGGGCTCCAGGATCCAGCCTGAGCCTCCTGGAGAGAAACGCCTCCTCCCTTCCCGGCCCGGCCCGGCCCGCACACCGCCTTGCCCTCCCCGCAGCTCAGAATCTCCCCGGTACAGACGTTTCCACTTTGCACAGTCGGCTGGGCTGGGGCAGTACCTGCAGGTTAGTTTTGTTGTTTTCTTCGATACTGCGTTCTCGGCGTTGGTGCCGATAACCCGAGCCCTCGCAAGGCTCCTGTTCCGTGGTGACAGAAGAGCAGAGTGAGGGAGAAGATGGGAGGAGACATCGTGGTATTCAATCTCTGCATGGGGACTGACGACAGAGCCTTTTCCGTTGGGGTCGCGGGGCAGGTGAAGCGCTTCGTGTGAGGGTTAGTTGTGCTTAACGTCCAGAACCAACCCAAGACCAGGCCCACAATCCCAGGGCAATGAGAAGAAGAATCACTTTTTTAATTAGGACACACATGTACCCAGCTCTCAATTTTCTGTTGGCAAATTGTCCCCATTCCTGGCAAATGCTGGCACCAGGTTTGCTTAATGAAGTCCTCTGTTAACATTTCACAGCTTCTTATTTTGCTCCTGTTTGCGTGAGGCCCAAAGGGAATGAAAGTCCTTTAAAGGCAAAATCAGTTAATGTCCCCATCCCCTCCTAGGGAGGTTTGAGCCGAGAGGCAGCAGCTGGGGAGGGTGGGGGTTCGCCCCACTAGAGCTCTGGGCCAGGCTCCACCCAGCTGAGCAGGAGGCAGGCAGGGAAGCCCTTCACTGGGTTGTAGGTTTTTTATAAGTATTAAAAATTCCCAGAACATCAAACACATCCATATTCAAACACGAATGTCAAAATCCATCCTTAGTCAAAAATAAACATTACTTAGGATTATTCGCTATTTTGGATTGCCCATCGTTTGGGATTATTCACACCCTTGCTCCTCTCCGTTAACAAAGATGTAAGAGTCGATCGTGTTTGGTCTCCAAGAGGGGAGAAACTGGGGCATTGCGCTGAGCCCATCCACTCCCCACTGGGAACCGCTCCGGCCGCGGCGAGCGCCAGGTCCGGGCTGTGATGCTCCGTGCAGGCCGCGAGGGAGGCCAAGTGCCTCGTGCTGAAGGCCAGCGCCTCGGCCGCACCGCGCGCTGGCCCGGGCCTGTCCGTGGGAGGTGGCCGCGTTGCCCTCCATGGGACGTGGAGACCGTGAGGACCGCGTGGGTCTTCGGGATTGCACGAGGTCCTCAATCCACTGCAGAGGCAGGACCCAGTCCCGCCAGCGCCCCCTCAGCTCCTCCTGCATTCGTTTCATACACGGCGGCTCCCCATGAACTCAAAAAGGTGTGAAAATACTGACCTCGTCCAACGCCATCACTGTGCCGTTGGGAACACCAAGGCACACCCAGAGAGGAGCAGCGGCTTCATAGAGGCCAACAGCGGCAGAGCCAGAGCCAGACGGAACCTGGCCCGAGCTGGTGCCTTGTGCGCACAGCAGTTATTGACCCAGCTCGGACCCGCTATCCCGGAATCTCCGAGTTGGAGCCCAGGAAACTATTTTTTAAGTGAGCTTCCCAGGTGACTTGCCATGCACATGAAAGTTTTGAACCATTTCTGACCAGCAAGGACTATAGCAGATAAAATTATTATTTTATTGTTTTCAAATGATGCTTGGGACGTGGATCTTCCCCAAACAGACCAAGAGTCCTTGGAAAATTTACTTTTACTTCCTTGCACCTTGGTTTTATTATTTTCAACCTTAGGAACCCCCAAAAAGCACCTTGGATGCCTTAGAACACAGAGCATTGGGGTTGGGAGAAGAGGCCTACACTCCGCATTTTAAGGTGAGGAACCCGCGCCTTGGAGAGGGGAGAGTCAGGCCCAAGGGCGCACAGCTGAGAGAGGGCGGAGCTGGCATCAAACTGGCGCCTTCTGGGCCCAGGTGCTCACAGCACGGGCAAAGCTTTGAACGTCCCTTCATGCAGCCGTTAGAAAAGGGAGCGAGAGCCGCTGGGCACCATGGGTCAGGCAGTCTGCGCCCAGCCTCCATCCTCTCCCAGCGGTGCCCGTGCCGATGCCCACCGAGAGGGGCTGTGGGCGCTCCGCTGCCTGCAGCCGAGTCCCGCGCCTGCCCTTCGGCACCACTTTCTTCCTGCCCTTCCCCAACGGCTCAGGGGGTGCATATCCCAAACCTGAAGACGGGGGCCTGAGACTCGGTGAAGGACAAGGACGTGGCCGGGCCCCGGGGCCAGCAGCAGGCCCGAGACCACAGCCAGGGTTTTTGCTGCGTGGGCTGCCTGGAGTCTCCCATCTCCGCCCTCCCGCCTCCACACGCTCCCTCTGCACTGCCCGTCCCTGTCTCCGGCAGCCCTCCGGGTGACCTCAGGCGGGATGGATGGGCTCCTCACAGACACCGGGAGTCAGTACTTCCAGCGGAACTTATCAGCGTCTTCTGGCATCCAGGCCTCGGCCGGATCGATGGAGGAATCCCTCTCCCTGCCACTAATGAGCACAGCGCAGGCTCTGGCTGGGGCCGGGAGGCTGATAATCAGCAGGCAAAGGATTTATGGTGACTTTGGACTCACCCTGCCCCGGCCGGGCCAATTGCTCTTCATTAAAGACCCGGCTGTCCAGAACAAGCTTGGTGGACTGTGAGTGCCGGGAGAGAAGCGTGAGGCTGGGAGAAGCGCTGGCTCCCCGGGACAAGGCTGGGAGAACGTGCCTTCTGCCTTCCTGCCCTCTTCTCCAGCCCCGGGAAGAGCAGTCCCTCTCTCCTATGTCAGCCCAAACAAAATTCCAGCACAATTTCCGGAACATTCATGATCTTGGCAAGCTTCTCCTCACCTGTGTATCAGAATTAGGTTACGTGTGGCTGTAAATGGCAATGTTGAGGTTGAAAATGCTTCCAAGTCTCTCTCCCAGTGGAGGTCTAGGAGATACCAATGATGAGGACAAGGCCCCATCTTCCACCTCTGCCTGGTTCTCCTGGCTTCTGTGTTTATATTTGCAATCCCAGTCCCAAGGAAGAAGATTGTTCTAGATGATCACTTGCCATCCTGACAGGGCTCGAAGCCTGTGCAAACCGTGATAGGAGTTAGACGTTCCACCCAAGGCCCCTGGCCCCACCAAGCCTGGCGCCCCCTTGCAGCCCAGCTCGGCCCCCAGCCCGGCTTGGCTCACAGGGGCCGGCCATGGCCCTGGCATCGTGCCACCTGCTGCGCACGCCAGCATCGAGACCCCTGAGCACACAGGGAACTGTACCGGCTCCTCCCACCGAGAGGAGACTCTGTTCTTGTCTTTAGTGAAAACTTGTTTCTTCGATAAGTCACTGGGTACTAATCGAACCCCCGTCCCCACGCACGTTGGTAGAGAGCCGTCTGCCGCTCCGGGTGGAGCTCAGGGGAAGGGCTTTGGGAGTGAGCGGAAGAGGAGTGTCCCTGGAGAGAAAGGCGGGTTCGCCCTGAGCACACAGGCGAGGCAGGCCTGGCCCGACGCCTACACGGCCACCTCACCTCTCCCTCCGCCTTGACCTTCTGTGGCGGGGTCGCTGCCCCCACTTTGCAGATAGGTGAAAAGAGGCTCAGTGGGGTGCCAGGACAAAACCCGGTGCGGTCTGCTGCCCGAGCCCACTCGTGCCCACTGCGCCGTCCGCCTCCGTCCCGGGCCCTGCCGGGCCAAATGGCGAGGAGCTTGAGGGGCTCTTTGGAGAGAAGTGGGTGTGAGGGACGGGGGTCCGCAGGCCTCCAGAGCGCCACGTCCGCGGCACAGGGAGACGAGTCACCCTCCTTTGTGACTGTCCTCGAGACTCCTCCGCCCTGGCCAGGGGCAGCGGGTGAGGGTCTAAGGCGGGTCCTGTGAGTGTCCGGGGCACCAGGGCTGCGTAGTGAAGTGCGCGAGGCCCAGTAAGGACCCTCGGATGCAGTGCTGGAGCGGGCTGTGGGGCTGACGCCCCTCACGACGGCGGGGTGCCCAGGGCTGCACCGTCACACGGGCCTGACACGCGCCCATCTCGGAGGACTCTCCGGAGAATTCCGTGCAGTGGCCCAAGCAGAGCTCCATGGCATGCTTCCCACTCTATGAAAGTGAGCTGTGCTGATTTGATAACAATGAAAATATTATCATGTGTAATGTCATAATATAACATATAATGTGCACTTAGATGGAATACAGGTCATCAGAACTATTACTTCTCTTTCTTTCATGCCTCCCAACGCGATGGTGTTGACCCGTTGCTGGGGAGGAGACTGTGCGTGAACTTAGGGCGAGCAAAGAAATCACATTTCACGCCAAAGATCCTCTTTAGATCTGAGCAGGCCACCCGGCTGGGAAGCGAATACTCGCTTGAGAATTAAAACTCAGGTTTGACCCCTTCGTTCAACAGCCAACGCGGGAGGTGGGTGAGGACACACAGCTGCTGCCAGAGGCACGTGGCTGTGAGCCGACTGCAGGACCTCGGACAGGTCCTGCGTGTCTGGGAGCCTCAGTTCATCCATGCACATACGTGACAATGGCCACTGTGCACAGCAGGGACCAGGTGACCTGGCATGGGGCCACCTGAGAATAACTTGGCTACTTTGTTGCCTTTAGACTCTGCTCTTCCCTTCCACTCAGCACCTTTCCCCGGGTGGTGTGCTCGGCACGGGACCTGCCTGGCCGGCCGTTCGTGATGCAGAAGCAGTTTCCCTGCAGTGACCGCGGGTCTCAGGAGATAAACTAGAACAGGCAAGCCACCAGCGCACACTTAACGGAGGGGACTCGGCATCCACACATGGCTGGACGCTGGGACACGAGACAGATAGGACAGCCCTGCCCCTGCCCGTAGGAAGTGCACTTTTCTCGTCAGCATCTGACATGCAGTAGGTGCCCGATAAGGGCTTGCAGAGATTGAGGGAGACGAGAGGAGGAAACACGAGGAAGTGGGATGAGGGGAGAAAGCGCGAAGATCCCCTGGGGTGCAGGAGCCGCCTGGGAAGAGCTGGGCCTGCGGTGACGGGCAGGGTTGCTCAGGGAGGCCTGGGGCAGAGGGTGCACCCCAGGAGGACGGAACAGTGAGGACACAGCAGGTGACATCGGTGACCAGCTGACACAGCGGTGGCATCGAGCATCTGGGGAGAGGAGAAGTCGGATTCCAGAGAGGCTGCAGTCCAGGCAGGGAGGCCGGGCGTGACCTGCAGACAGTGGACAGCCATGAGATTTCACCTCTGCAAAGGGGAAACACAAGAAAAGTGGAGATTTAGGAAGAAAAACCCAGGGCAGTGTGCAAGATGGACGAGGAGAGCGCTCAGCCTGTCGCCAGAGCCCAGGCCGGGGCGGGGGTCGGAGAAGAAAAGGTGAGGCTGAGAGAGATGGGGAGAGAGGCTGGGCCACACTCGGCGATGGTGACAAGTTAAAAATAAAGTCCTGGCCAGTGCGTGGCGACTCACGCCTGTAATCCTAGCACTCTGGGAGGCCGAGGCGGGCGGATTGTTTGAGCTCAGGAGTTTGAGACCAGCCTGAGCAACAGCAAGACCCCGTCTCTACTAAAATTAGAAAGAAATTAATTGGACAACTAAAAATATATAGAAAAAATTAGCCGGGCATGGTGGTGCATGCCAGTAGTCCCAGCTACTTGGGAGGCTGAGGCAGGGGGATCGCTTGAGCCCAGGAGTTTGAGGTTGCTGTGAGCTAGGCTGACACCACGGCACTCACTCTAGCCCGGGCAACACAGTGAGACTCTGTCTCAAAAAAATAAATAAATAAATAAAGTCCCAGCTACTGGGGAGGCTGAGGCGGGAGGATCACCTGACCCCAGGAGGTCAAGGTCACAGTGACCTGTGATTGTGCCACTGCACTCTAGCCTGGGTGACAGAGCAAGACCGTGTCTCCAAAAAAAATACAAATAAAACATGGTGAGGGGCACTGACTCCCAGGCTCCGCACCGGGCGTGACGGGAGTACAGCTGCCAGGGCCTGGAGGGGGGCCGGGCCCAGCCACTTGCTTCTCGCAGGATGACAGAGCACCCGCCCCACAGCAGGTGTCCATGGGCGTGTGGAATAAACGGACGTCCCCAAAGAACTCCCCGTGTCCTTGAGGCTCTACGCAGGAGGTGACAGAAATGACCCCTCCTTTGCAGTAGGAGAGAAATGGGCAAAAGCAAACAGCAGCGCGGGAGGGGAGTGTCCTTGCGGCGCTAACCAGCGCAGAGCGCCGCGGCTGGCAGGCTGTGCTCCCGGGCGCGGACGGAGCGGTCCCATCTCTTTGCCTCACCCATGATCCACTCGACTCTCAGGAACACTCAGTTTTAAGATCCGTGGAAAAAACATCTCACTGATTGGAAAAAAAAAGTAATTTTAACGTAAGGTGCAAAAATTAAAATTAGACTGAAGAGGGAAATTGTCAATTAGAGTACTAACTGCCCCCCCACAAAAGTAATTTGCAAGTCATGTTTTCTGAGTGGTTGTTCAACACTGTCCTGTGTTTCTCCCCTGAGAAACATTCTTCCCACAGAAGAACCAAGCAGGTCCCTGCAGGCAACCGTGGCAGCAGAAGCCCTTAGGGTGGTGGCCGCAGGGCCCTGTCCCCCCTGCTCAGATCCCACCCACATCTGCTCTTCCCTCCGAGACCCCAGGTGCCTGTCCCTCTCCTGGCTCAGCCGGCCCTCCAAAGTGGCCTCGTGGCCACCCGGAATCCATCCCGCCTCACCTGGTCTCACGGTGGCCTCTCCCTCGGGGCACCAGCCAGTCCAGCCCACCCTGGCCCCGGGGAGCCTCCTGTGCCCCCTCCTCCCGTCCTTCCTCCGAGAGGAAGCAGGACTGGGGGACGGGGACGGCCGCCCACTGCAGGCGCTGCCCGGTGGTGGCATTTCGGACCTTCTCACAGTGCCCGCCAGCTCCCAGCTGACAGCCGGCTGACGCCCTCCGACAGCACAATCCCGGCAGCTACGGGCTGCCTGGACTCTGTCCTTCCTGCAGGAAAGGTTCTGAGACACAAGAACGAGCCGCGAAATCATCGCTAGAGGAAGGGGAGCAGCCCTCCCTGCCCACCCGTCCTGTCCGCCCACGGGCCCCGCCGCCGCCTCCGCTCCTTCCTTTCTCCGCCCTCGCTTCACTCCGCTCCTCACTTTCTCCTCTCATCTCTTCCTTCCTTTTCTCTCTTGCTTTGGTGCCAGAAACAGTCTAATTACAGCAGAGAACTTGAAGAGACAGAGAAAGAGAAAAAAAGATCACCACACACAGCTGATTAGAATGTCCCGTAAAATCTAATTCGTAAAGCCCAAATCAGAATAAGAAGTGTTACGCCCAGAACTCAAGGCCACTTTGATTTCTAATGAGACTCCTCAGACCCCGCCAGGATCTCAGCAGGCTGTGGCCCGGCTACCACCCTGCCCGCCGCCGTCTGCTGAGATCGCGCCTCCCTGGGGAGAGGCCCGGCTCTGCCGTCTGCCCTCCCTGTACACCAAGTGCCCCTTCCTGGGGTCGCCTGCCGCTCGGCGCTCGTCCTGTGTGTGGGCGGAGCCCAGGGCTTCGTGTCCCTGGGACGGGCAGCAGCCGGCGTCCAGGAGCTGCGTAGCTACTCTCTCGGGTCAGGGAGGAGAGGCAGTGGCAGTAGCTGGCCCCCCGAGGTCCAGTTTGCCACAGTACCGCCTCCAACTGCGCAGAGCAGGGCTGGGAAAGGGTGAGGGCTCAGAACACAGATGGACCCCAGCTCGAACCCTAGCTCTGCCACTCATTAGCTGTGTGACTTTGGGCAGGTTACTTTACCTCTCTGATCCTGGTTTCTTTGTTGTAAAAGGAAGCTATCTCTGCCCTAAAGTCTGAATGTAATTCAGTGGGTTGCAGGAGAAAGGGGTACGTAAAGCACTGATGGCATTATGGGCCTGGTGCCCAGTAAGCATCCGCTGTCAACTGAGGCTCCGAGGGAGCACGGGTCACGTCACCCCGTTCTTTAGCAGCTGCCTCCAGGACCAGGCTGAGGGGCCCACACACCGCATAGCTCAGCAATGAGAACATGTCTTCGGAGCCAGAAAGACGGGTTCACGGCCTCGTCCGCCACCCGACAGCTCCCTGGGCAATGCAGCCACGCCCTACGCCTCGGTTTCCCAGACCTGTGGGAATGGTGCTCCTGACGCCCACAGAAGGCCGCTGCAGGAGGGCAGGCGCGGACCCGGGCAGGGACCCACAGACGCTGCCCCTCTTACTGTCTCCACCCCGTGCCTCATTGCCCCACCTGGAAAATGGGGATAAACGCATCACCTACCGTTTTTAAGTGGTTAGGAGGATGAAAATATCAACAGCTAATATTTTAAGCCTCTTGCACGCGCTGTGGATGAGTTTGTTTCGCGAGATGCTGGGAGCTGACCAGCTTCGACGGCTCCGTGCCGTCTTGTTTTGGGGTGTGGGTGGGGCTGCGGGGGGCGCACCACTGATTTCTCCCAAGTGATCAGGAGGAAGGAAGGGGACAGGGAGGGCGTGGTGGGACCCGGCCACCTGCTCCTCCGCTGCACTGCCACAGGGCCACCACCCGCCCCTCTGAACTCGGCCCTAGGCCCGTCTGGGAGGCTCTAAGACAACAAAGTAACCAAAACCACGCCACTCCCACCCCCAGCGCCCTCGTGACAGGCAGGCCCTCTCCCACGCCTGCTCCGTGTGGACGAGCGCCGAGCCGCTCGGCAGCAGTCGCGCAGTGGAAGGGGAGCGGCACATCCCAAGGCGGCAGCTGACGGCCCCTGGGAGGCCGGCGCGTGGCTGGGCCAGCGCGAGTGTCCGGGGTTGATGAGCAGAGGGGCTGCAGCCGGAGCCGGCCCGGCGGGCGGAGACAGGGGAAGCTGCCGGACCCCCAGCAGGAAGCCAGGTGCCCCTGGAGGCCTGCACCAGCCTCCGCTCTGCGTGCGAAAGGGGAGGGCGGCCTTCACCTGCGCGGGACTGACTGCGTGCTTGTGTCCTTCTAGGCCAAGTCTACTCCTTCAGCCAGCAGCCCCAGGACCAGGTGGTGGTGTCTGGACAGCCGGCGACACTGCTGTGCGCCATCCCGGAATACGATGGCTTCGTTCTGTGGATCAAAGACGGCTTGGCCCTGGGTGTGGGCAGGGACCTCTCAAGTGAGTACCTACCCACCCATCCGCCCCTGGGAGCTCCCGGCTCCCCAGGCGTTCGGGGGTCAAATCCCCAGCTTTCACTGCAGCTGCCCTGGCAGAGTCAGGCTGAGCTAGTCCAGAGTTCCTGGGACTCCGAGGGCCCCGACTATGAGTAATGAACTGCAAGGAACCCCGTTCTGGCTGTCAGTCCCAAACCTGATGTGATGTTGCCCCGGAGAGTCTCCTCCAAAGTCAAACATGACTCCCATGAAGTTCGATTTCCAGAAATCGAGTGTTCCTGTGTCTTGGCCCAAAACGTATCCCCCCCTTATCAGGGCATGATGATCAAGGAAACAGAAGCACAGCCCGGCTCCCAGGCTCCCCACCCACCAACGAGCCAAGAAGCTGAAAACTCACAAAGAAACCTGGTCGATCTTAGGGGTCATCATGTGATGGAAGGAAAGAAAAGACGGGACACGTCTAAAATAAGCCCCCCACCTTGTTCAGCCCACCCAGGCTGGGGTTCCGCAAAGCTGCCCCGGGGAATGGGGGTCCCGTGGCTGTTGGCGGCTGGCGTGCAAACTCACTGTCTCACGTTAACCATTGTGAAGGGGGCCCCGTAAGCCCACGCAGACGCCTCTCCAGTCCGTCCTCTCCCCGGGGGAAGCAAGAACGCAATGGTCCCTGTGGTCCTGTCACACGTCAGCCGTCACCCTCCTGCCCTGCAGAGAGTAGGCACGCAGGTGTTTGCCAGGCTTGGCACAAGCCGGGCACCATTGCCCTGTGCTTTGGGAACAGCTGAGGGTGGAGGGGAAGAGAAAAATATTATTCGGCTGGAAAGTAACTTTGCCTCTCCCATGGCGTACAGCTGCAGGAAAGTGAAAACCAAGTGATGCTTGGGAAATTAATGTTTTAAAATGCGAGTTATGTCTTGCCAAAAACAGCTATTGAAACATGATAGCAATGGTCAATAGTAGTCTTAGGGTTTGAATGCTGCAGCCCAGCTGAGCGTGGATAAAATACACAATAATATCTCCGAAATATACTGTGCTGCCGTAAAGCTTAAGTGTTATGGGAACCAGCCAATTTCAGAGACTCTAAACTCCCTTCCCCTAGACAAACCGGGCAGTGATAGGACCTTCCCCAGCTAGGCCACTCATGCTCCGGGGGCTGCGGGCCCGGCGTAGGCCTCGTGCTGGGTCAGGTGGCCATCTGGTTTCCAGGCCAGTGGTTTTCAGCCTTCGGTCAGGGACAGGGTCTTGTTGGGTCGGTGGCCAAGAGGAGGCCCAGGTCACTAGGGATTGTTCACAGAGTGGTCATCGTGGCATAGATCGTTGACTCTCTGGTTTCCGGTTCCATAAATGGATCCTGGAATCCAGGATTGGGGCCTGCTCACACTAAAGGACAGTAGCCTCTAATGAGCTAGGGTCTGTTTCCTGTCCAGCCTGACTCGGTTGACCCTCTCCGTGCAGAGCCAATGAACACAGCTCCTGATAAAAAAGTAGTTTAGGCCCTATGTTTGATCACTTGTCATGGCAATAATGGTAGATACTTCCATGCTCAATAAATACTGCTCGCGTGCCTGGTGAGAAAATCGGCATCACAGAACTCAGCTCCGTACGGCAAGTATTTGCAGAGCACTGAATACCACAGACATTTTCCTGCAGGGAACCGGGCCCAGCACAGTGGGACTTCAGCCAGCTGCGTCCCTGTCATCTCCCGTTTCAACCACGCAGCCCCACCGAGTCTGCCGGGGACGGTACCCTCGCTGAAGACCTGAGTGTCTTTCTGGTCACCAAGGCCAGGAAAAGCAGTCGAGGGAAATGATTTATAAAAACACTCCCTCATGTTGATAGAACATTTTTCTTCTGAAAATCTCAAGTACTTCTCAGACATTATCTCATAAATCTACAATGACCTGGAGGGGGAGAAGAAGGATTTTCCCCTTTGTTTGACAGGTAAACAAAGTCACAGTTGAGAAAGAAGTTGACTCAATTATATAACCAATCCCAATGCATGAGGCTCTGACTCTTAACCCCAATGGGCCCAAAACCCTGCCTGCTCTCCCTTAAGAAGGTGAAGACTTCTTTGGCTACCTTACCTTACTCACTCTTGTTTTAATTTCGGTTAGCATTTATAGACTACTTACTGTGTGCTAGCACTTCACGGAGGCTATTCTATTTAATCTTCACCATAACCTTACGAGGCCATAGTATTGTCCCCATTTTACCAATAAGGAAACTGAGGCACAAGGAAGTTGAAGTAACTCACCCAAGACAACAGAGCTAGGAAGTGACTGAGCTGGCATTGGAACCCAGGCAACTTGATCGTAGAACCCGGACTCTAAATACTTTTGCCTCCTTTGGGAGTACCAGGAGAGAGTAATGATACTGTGGAAAGAGCTAGAACTTCCTCAGAATCTATGCTTCTGCGTCTATGTTTTCGAAAGATGCTGCCAGTCCTTGGGATAGCATCACAGCTCCCCGCCTAATTAGGCAAATACAAACAAACCCATCACTGATGTTTTCAGCAGCTCACTGGAGCGAAGTCCTGCTGCTGATAGCTTGCAAGACAACAAAAACACAAGCTCCAGCCAAGATGCCTGCGGGGGACCAGGGCTAATCACAGGATGTGGGGATCCGGAGGCCGGGCTGGAGGGGCTGGGGTCTGCAGCCAGCTACGCTGGGGCAGCGGCAGCACAGAGAAGACCGGACTAGAACCCGCTCCCAGCCCCTGCCCAGCCTTGGGGGCGCCAGCTGAGCTTACCTGGGCTCCTTCCCAGAGCCCAGCAGAGGGCAGGAGGAGGGGCAGGGCTCTCGGGCGGAGGGCTCTGGCCAGGCCAGCACAGCTGAGGAGGCAGGGCCATTCGCTCGCACGGCGAGGACAGTGGTAGCTGTGAGGACACGAGCCTGGGGGCCCAGCTGCACAGGAAGCGCCCACAGAGCATGCCAGGAAGGCTGGCAGAGGGCCGCAGCCCACCCGGGAGGCCCGCCCGCCCCGCGAGACCCTTAGCTAATGGAGGTGGGAGGGGCCTTTGAGGTCTTCTAGTCCAACATTTCAGTGTGGAAATCACCTCGGCACCATCCCCGAGGGGGGATCGTCCAAGCCCGGCTCAAATACAGCTGGTGACGGGACCTCGCTGCTATTTCTGGCAGCCCAGATCCTCGTTGAACCCCTCAAACAGTTAAGAATACTCTGAAGTACTTCCCCACGTTGATTCTGCTTGTCGGTGTAGTGCCACCCTCGGGAGCTCCACGAACACAGCCAACTCACACTAAGAGCCTTTGAAATATCCGAGGAGAACTCTTACGTATCTCCCTGTCTTCGTTCCCGTTTCTCGCCCTGGCTCAAGCCTTCATCTTCGCTTTGGAAGGCCAGGTGTGTCCAACCCTGTCCTCCCATGGCGCAGGCTGAGCTCTCCCGCCGTCCTGGCGGGGCCCTGCGGAGGGTGGGGCAGAGCATGGCCTCTCAGGAGAGGGGGCCCAGCACAGGGGTGGGGGGTCCCGTTGTAAATCGCACTGTACGGTAGTGGGGGGCAGGCCCAGCGAGGGGACGGATGGACGGGGGGTCCGATGGGGGAAGCTCTGCCCACCCGGCCAGCACGCCTTGAGCTGGGGTTTATGTTCAGCCCCGCACCGCAGCAGGGAAGCTGATCGATGGTTTGTCATCCTCACACTTTTATTTGTCATGCATTGCCAGCCGTGTAAGGAGCCCCGAGTTCCTAAGTGTCCTGAGCGCCTCCTAAGTGCTTAGTCAGCCCCGGGGTTGGGAGTGGGCAGCAGGGGTGACAAGACAGGGCCCCAAGGCTCAAAGTGACCGCAGGTTGCTCGACACTGGAGGGTGGGCTCAGATTTCCGCTTCCCGTCCATTCCGACACAAAGCTTCTCCCAGGTCACTCTTGATCATTTTCCGAACATTTCCCTTTTTTCTTCCTTCCCTCTCTTGCTCTGTCTTCTCTCTGTGTCTGTGCTTCTCCGCCCGCGGCTATGTTGGTCTGTGTGTGTGTCTCCCGCCCCCACGTGCCTGCTTGTCACGGCGCCCGTCCGCTCGGCTGTGCGCAGAGCACCTGCTTTCCAGGGCGGGAACCCGGCCCTGTCTGTCCACAGTCAGCATTTCCGTCTCTCTCTCTCCCCGTAGTGGCTCCTCCAGTTTTCCTAGACGTAAAACCAACACTACCCTGCACACACACGCTCTGCCCAGTGCCCTGGGAAAGCTCTTGCTGTGTTCTCCCTGCACTGAGATCGGGCCAAGAATCGCCTGCTGGGCCAGCGTCCAGAGGCCCCCTTCCCGGGTCCCCCTGCTGTTCCTGTTTGTGGGGAGCGTCTCCTGCACCCCTGCCCAGCCCTGAGCTGCCCGCTGTCTCCGCAGGCTACCCGCAGTACCTGGTGGTCGGCAACCACCTGTCAGGGGAGCACCACCTGAAGATCCTGCGTGCGGAGCTGCAGGACGACGCCGTGTACGAGTGCCAGGCCATCCAGGCTGCCATCCGCTCCCGCCCCGCGCGCCTCACGGTCCTGGGTAAGATTGCCGGCTGCGCGTGGGGGCGCCAAGGGCTCAGCTCCAGCAGGGTCCTTCCAGCCAGACTGGGGAGGACTCCCGGCTGGACTCCATCCCACAGGGCTCCAGCTACCCCTCCTCCCAAGGTGTCCCTACCATCCCCCATCCAAAGGGGACAAGCAAAGGCTCTGCCCTGGGAAATCGGAAGGCCAAAGGCCAACTGACCATGCCTCTGTCCTGCTCGGGTGTGTCTGCACCTTAGGAAGCTACTAGGGCTCCTAGAGCTTGTTTACTCGATGGGAAGGCACACTCCGCGCGTACCGTTAGGCCAGGGGAGCGTGTGGCACAGTCCGTGGGGCCCGCCCTTCCAAGCTGACCTCCCTGGAGTGCTAACAAGCCCTGTCTGTCCGCCTCCCCCGTAGCAGCAGCCTGGAGCTGGATTCTCTGCGGTCCAGGTTCCCACGGGGCCCACCAGTGACCCTGGTGCCTTCCCCGCCCCTTGCTGCGCCCTGGGAGTCCCGGCTCTCAGGTCACTCCCGGGAAAGTTCATTTCAGGTCCTTGTTCCATGCTCTACCTATTCCCCTTGGTCTGTCTTCGTCTTGCCTTCCCGGGAGCCCGCTGACCCTGGAACATCCTGCCTGAAAGCAGGGGAAGGGGCCCGGCGGCCTCTTGCACTGCCTAGTTCTGACAGAGCTCGGCCTGGCAGTCTCCCTCCTCCAGCAGGTGCCGCTGAGGATCAGGGCCGCGGGGAGCCAGGCCTTGCACACAGGCAGTAAGAGCTCGCGTTTGCAACGCGGTTTACAGCAGCTCTCAGAGCTCTTGCGCCCACACAAACTCGGCCGTTCCTGATGCTCCTCTGGGACAGGGAGTGTGACCCCAGATGGAAACTGAGGCTCGGGAGACGCAAAGGGCTCCTGGCAGCAGCTCACAGCCCCTCATGCAGGAGTCTGCCGGGCGCGGGTCGCGGGAAGTGCGGGCCACCCCGCAGCAGCTGTAGTGAAGGCTGGACAGCAGGGCCAGCAGCTGGGGCGCGCCGCTTGCCGGGTAGATGGCGCGGCTGCTGAGAGGCGGAATACTCCGGAGTGTGCCAGGTCGTCTGCAGACCCGCATGGCCAGATGCACCACGCCCTTCCTTCCAAGTGCGGCAGCAGACGGCCCCGGAGGGCCACTTACCAAGCTCTGCTCGGCTTCTGGAGGCCGGGGGAGGACCCTGGGGCCGGTCTCAGGAACCTCCTTCAACCCGTGAGTCTCCTCCGGCCTGCGATGAAAGGAATGAGAAAATAATCCCCGTAGGGCGGGCATGTACGCTGGGATGACTTGGCGGGACGTGGCCTTCAGAGTAACAGGGACGTCCCGGGAGCGACAGCCGAGGTGGCAGCGACAGCAGGAACCAGCCCGCGGTTTGGTGTGGGGGTTGAGAGAGAAGAGGAGGATTTAGGGCCTAATACATTTTTTTCTGGTTTCGAGGATTGCAAGATGCCAGAAACCATTTGCTAAGCAAAGTAGTAGGGTCTCACCCTCAGAGACAGTTCGGCCCCGTTCTCAGAAGAGGGGCCGGAAACGCCGGAACAAGAGGAACCCGGCGTCGTCCACTCCTCTGGCTCAACGTGGCACCAGAACAGATGGAGACACATTTGTCCCTACGGGGTTCCGCCTCCCCAGCCGACCGCTTACACTTCCTTTCCTCTCCGCCGTCTCTGTTGGGTAACGAAGACCAAAGTATTGAAGCCCACATTATCCCAAACCTTTTATAGATAAGAAAACTGAGTCTCAAAGAGCAAAAGCACTTACGGAAGGTTACACAGCTTAATTAACATTCAAAACTGACTCCAAACCAATGCTCTCGGCCCAGTCTCTTGCTCCCAAACGCCAGCAGAATCTCACTTTTCGCTGGTGCAGGCCGGGCTTCTCGGAGCAGCGCTCGGATCCGACCTGCACAGACTCGATTTTGTCTGGGTCACATCCCAAAGGCATCCGGGTGGCCTGGCCCTGCCCTCTGGGCACAGAGCTGGATTTCCTGGGGGATGTTTTATTCCAGCCTGCAGACCAGCCGAAAGGGGGAAGGAGGAGTTTCGAGGACCTCGGCAGGGTCCCCTCAATGGAGCTCCTGAGAGCCAGAGAGGCAGCCTGAGCAAGCATCTTGGCCAGCAGCCTTTCAGGCAGTCTGCACGGAAGCCCTCATCCTGAGCAGGCTGACCCCAGGCAAGACAGAGCTTCCCCGCTCTGCCCGCAGTCCTCCCCACCAGACCCACAGCGGGCCCTGGAGGGCCCCACCAGGCCGAGCTTCTCCGGGCGCAGGGCCCCACCTGCTGCCCTGGAAGAAGGCCCCAGTGCGGAAGCCGACCCGGCCGTCTGGAAAGGGAGCCGTGGGCTGTGCACGGTGGTGGACAGATCGGCTGCTCCCGCAGAGGGAGGAGAGGCGTCTCTGTACCCTGGCCCCGCCACCTTCCCAACCAAGACCCCATCTGCTTTGCTGTGACATCTCAGCCCAGGAAAATGTCCCAGCCAGTTCCCCAAGGGGGGCTGCCTTCCCTATGTTCCAGGAATGAGAGAGCTTCCTAATTTAGCCTGTATTTGCCTGAGATAGATTTTTAATTAAATAAAGTAAGAGCCTGATTAGAACCTGCAGAAGAAGTGAGAGCGGAATCAGGTGGTATTCCGGCAAAATTGCGAAGCAAACACTTTGGCTGGAACAGAGGGAGGCCCCCCGGGTCTTCCATCAAAGCACCAAGCGAGGAGGGCAAATACGAGAGATTATATAGCCAACAGATGTGCGTTGTGAAAACATGCGTCTGCCGGCGGCGGCTCAGCGAAGCCAGAGGGCCAGCTCACAGAGCCCGCCGGGCTCCAGGGAGGGTGCAGGGGCTCGGCCTGGCAGCCAAGCCTAGAGTCACAGACACATTAATTAGCATTGCGTTCCAGCTCTCAGATGCAATCAGGAAGGAGCAACTTTGAGCTGAGCACTGGCTGCCCGGGAGGCAGGGGAGGGAGCTAGAAGTGAGCAGGGAAAGGGGAGGGGTCGGTGTGCGACGCCGAGAGAGTTGAAGACCGGGTCCGGTCAGGATCAGTGCCGGCCGAGGCGGCTGCCAGGTCCAGGAAGGCCTCAGCCCAGGTCAAGACGCAGGTCCTCCTGGGCCCGCAGAACACCTCAGGGATGGATCGTGGCGCCAGAAAGGGCTGCAGACCCGAGGCGACAGAGGCGGTTCTCGGCCTTCTGGATCCCGGTTTCCTCTTCCCTGAAGGGGAGGTGGCCGCGAATGTTAGGGTCGCCAGAGCTGGCCAGCTCCAAGGAGGATGCAACTGCCACGTCAGCTGTTTTAGGAGATCGGCCATCCCCGCCGGAACCGAGAGCCGTGTGCCGACTGAGGCGCGGAGGGAGGCGATGCGGGTGCTTCGGACAGCGCCCCCCTTGAGGCTGGGAGACGGCACTTCTCGAGGTCCTGCCCAGCCTGAGGTCCTGCACGTGGCTATGGACCCCACCCCCAGGCCTCCCTGCAACTGGCCCTCTGCGTCCGGAGTTCACGGGTCCCAGCCCTTGCAGGGCCTCGCTCAGCGGCACATCGCAGGCCCCGTGACCCGCGCAGAGCTGCGCTGTGGTGGGGGAGCACTGGGCCGGGAGGTGGAACACCCTCTTGCCCCTGACGGGCTGTGTGGCCTTGGTCAGGGTCCTTAGGGCTGCACCTGGTTCTCTGGCTCAACTCTCCGTAACCAGTGCTTAGCACAGAGCAGGTATTCGGTAATGTTGGGGTTTTTCCTAACAAATGAATGAAGAGTTTCTGGTTCTTCATCTATAAAATGGGGGTTATGAAAATATCAATCTCATAGGATCATTGTGAACCTCAAACACACACACACACACGCTCTGGAGACAATACAGGGCCATGCACGTCAGTGTTCTACACACATGCGCAAGCATGCAGACTGTTCCTCTTCCCACCTGCAGGAATGCCAGGGTCGAAAAATATCCAGGTTATTCCAAGGCCAGAGCTATAAGGCTGGCATTGCACTTGACCTTTCCTGGAAACTTGGGGAGCAAGGAGTCGGGGGACCCGGAGCAAGGAGGAAATGAGTGACAGAGATTTGATCAACAAATATTTACCGAACACCTGCTACATGCCAGGCACCGATCTAGACACTTCAGTAAACAAAAGAGAAACCACCCCTGCCTCGGTGGAGCTTGCATTCTGGCAGGGAGCAGACAGCTGACGAATGACACACAGACTGAACACGAGAGTTGCGTCGTCAGTGGGACGTTAGGTGGTAATAGATGCTATGGGAGGGAAAGGGAAGACCAGAGTGGGGGAAGGAGGGCTGAGTGTCGGATTAATTATTGAAAAGGGCATTTTCCCAGCCTCCTTCCCCACTTCCCTCTTCTTCCTGGCTCGTTCTAATATTAACTCTGCTGTCTTGTAGCTCTCGTTAGAAATAAGGCTTCCTAAACCAACATGAATTATTTAAGAGGGAGACTAAGTCAATTCGAATAAAGAGGGCATGTTTTTAAATGATGTCAAGCCCTGGATGCTGAGAGGGGCAAACAGATAAGGTCTAATCTGTTACGTGTCCATAACGTGTTCGTTTTCAGAAACATGCCTTCCCTTGGCCTCAGCTCTGCCGGGGGAGCTGCAGAGTCTCCTGGGTCCACCACGCTGGCAGCCTCCCCTAATTCCCAATCCCCAAATCCTCTAGGGAGCAGGGTCCAGAGAGGAGCAGGGAATAACTTGGGGTCTGCCAGCGAGGGAAGGCAGAGCGGAAACAGAGCCCGAGGGCGCTGGCGTCTAAACCGTTCTTCCAGAAACTGGCTGTGAGAAAGCCACCCACAGTCGCCCGGCTACAAAGGCAGGTCAGAGGGGATGGCCTGAGCAGTTCTCCAGGGGCGAAAGCAGAACGAGGCTCATGCTCCCGCCAGGGCACACTGGGCCCTCGGAGGCCAGACCCACCGCCCACCTGCTGGAGCGCTAACAACCAGCCTGCAGCTCCCTCCACTCCCCAGGCCTCTGTTCACACCATTTCACACCGTTTCTGCCGGGAATGCCCTTCCCACCTTTCTTCCCCTGGCTAACTTGGGCTCACCTGTCAAGGTTCACCTTAAACATCACCTCCTCCGGGAAGCCTTCCTGAAGCCCACATGGCCCGACTGTCCCTCTCTGCGCTCCTTTTGCCTTGATCACAGCACTCAGCACATCATATTGAGAGTAACTGTTTTCATGTCTGTTCCCCCGCTGGGTCTCAGGAGGATCTTGCACCATCACGCCTAGCACAGCCTAAGTGCTCAGTAAATGCCTATCACGGTTAACTGAAGCAACAAGGCTTGGGGGCAGGGACCCTCACTACAGAGAACCTGCCTGGCAGACAGCAAGCCCCAGATGCACACCAGAGTTGTGTTGTGTTGTGTTTATAGAGGTAACTTGGCTCTGTGGTTAAAAGCCCAGACTCTAGAAGCCAGAACCTACACTAGAAACCTGGCGGTGCCACCTCAGTAGTGGCGTGACCCGGGCAAATTATGTAACTACTCTGTACCTATTTCTTCCTGTGCAAAATGGGGAAAATAATCATACCTGCCTTCACAGGCTTATAGAGAAGATTTAATGAAGCAATATATGTAAAGCGCATCTCAGAATGGTGCCCGCTATGCGGCAAAGTACGTAAGCATTGGCTGTCAGTGGTACAGCTGTGTTTATTGTTGCCATTACTGCAGTGTTCAGAGACACCAGCGAGGGCCCCTTGCTTCCCAGGGGTCAGACTTTGTGTCCCGGAGAAACTTCTCCATGTAGCAGGCACCGCAGAAAGGCCGGATTCCCGCGGGCCCGGCCCGGCAGCGTGCCTGGAAGACAAGCAGAATCGATTTCCTTATCTGCCTGTTGGGCGTGTTTTGCCTGGCCCTGGCCTGGTCTTGGGTGCCGCGTCTCAGTCATGCCGTGTGCCTGTTTCCTGCCACCCGCATTACCCTGCAGTCACCCCCAAATAGGCAGAGAGGGAGAGAGGAACAAAACGTGCTTATCTCCTGCAGTTCCACATGCAGCCGCGTCGGGGCTGGTGCGCATCTCCCCCCCACATGCCGCGCCCGGCCTCCAGCTCCGCACTCCCTTCCCAGTGGCCGGGACCACCCCAGTGGCGCCTGGGCCAGAAGCAGCTTCCTCTCCTCCTTCTCCCTTTAGCCACTGCACACTCCTTGCCCTCCCCGCTGAACTCGGTGCTCACCTGGTGCTCACCTGCGCAGGCAGGTGATAGGTGAGCATAGCTTGGGGCCATTGAGGTTGCCTTAAGCTGACAAAGTCTTTCTTTCCTAAATTATGTTGTAACTCCCTGAGGGCGGGGGGCTCACACTCTGGGTTCAATACCGTATGTCACACTGAGTAGCTGCCGATGGGGCCGCCTGAGACAGAGGCTCTCCCGCAAGTCTGTGGCCGTGGGTGAGGTGGCTGGTTCTGGAGCTGGGTCACTCTGGGCCCTCCCTCCGGCCCCACCCCACGGTCGTCCCCTGCTGCCTCCCTGCCCTGCCCCGGAAAGGAATGGCCGCTCTGTCTTCCTCTCTCCACCCCTTCGCCCGTCTTCATCGCAGCCCCACTGGGATGTCAGGAGTCCCCCTCCCTAGCCTGGGGTCACCCTCGTGGTGGGAAATGAGGTGGGGGCAAGAGACTCACAGGTGCTAAAGCTCCGGGGAGGGCACCTCCCTTCCCTGCCTGAGCGTGGGTGGCAGGGGGCAGGCAGGGTCCTCTCCAGGAAGGGGAAGACCTGATGCCAGGGACCCCTACCCCAGCACACCCAGTGCCACCAAGGGCGACTGGGACAGATGGGGCCAATAACCTTTGTCGTGAGACAGCCTTTCCGGAGTGGCTTGGACGCCTGACGCGGCCTGTCCGAGTGCTCGCTCGCCACTTGAAGCCGCAGCGGCGTCCCAGATGAGCACCCCGGGCCAGCTCGTCCCCACTCTCAACACCAGGACAAGGGGACCCGGCAGGGTCCTAGGAGCCCACTCAGGGTCTGCTGCACACGGAACGCCCAGCCTCCTGCTCCGGCCCACTCCCCAGGGCCCTGCTCCATCAGCAAGCGCCCAGCTCTCCAGGGCAGCCCCCCGCAGCCCTGAGGTGTGTCGCCACCAGACCCAGGCAAGACAAAGGGCCCCGGCCTGGGAGTCGGGAGGCTGCATTCCTGCCCCAGTGCTGTCACCGGCCACCACGTTCAGACAGCACCTGGGAGCATATCTCAGGACCCATACTCTTCCTGGTGAAATCAGATGCTGAAAAGACGGAAGTGTAAACCCGCTCCACAGTTTGACTGTGACTCTCCCTCACTTGCTCGTAGTTTGGGAGCCAGGCACAGTGAGCGTTGTTCCCCAAGTCCCTCTTGCCCCGCTCCTGGGAGCTGCTTTAGCCAAGTGTGACCCTGGGAGATGCTGAGCAGGCTGAGCTGCTCAGCAAAGAGAGCTCGAGCTTAGACCGTGGAGATGTGCACAGCAGGACCTCGATCCTCTGGCGCCTGCCGTTGAGCACGGGACCAGCACCTCCAGGCTGCAAGTGAAATCCAGGCCACTCTCTACAACACGCAGGGACAGCTGCCTGGAGGAACCTCTCACCCGCTGCACCCATCACGGGCTGGTTCCTCTGGCCTGGGTGTCTCTTCCAACACCCCTGCAGGCCTGCAGAAGCACAGACGAGAGCCCACCTCTGTCCAGTGCCCTACTGGGGTCCTTGGTCAGGAAGCCCAGCTGGCCCCTGGCCATTTACAAGGTTCCCTGTGTATGCATCAGTCATATTCGTACACACGCAGAGACACAGAGGCAGCCTCGGGGACTGGTGTACATGCATGTACACACGCAACTCAAGAGTGTGGCCAAATCATCGGTGTCTCCATGATAGACACAGAAACATTCTCTCAGGGGAATCCGTCACCGCTGGGAAATGGACAGATTCTTGGTGACCTGGCAGGAGTGTTGACTCTCAGCTCTTGTGAGGCCAGGAGAGGATGGAGCACTCGAAGCGTGGTATCCTCAGCGTGGGGTCTGCCTCGCTCCCAAGTTCCCCAGTGATAAACAAAACGAGGGAAGAGCCCCAGCAGACCAGGAGACGGGCGGCCAGCCAGCCCCACCGTGAGTGAATCAGCCCCAGGACGCTGTCTGAGGCCCACCCTGGGCTAAGCCCAGAGAGGCTGGAGCTGCACAGGGAGCCCTCAAAGGGCCAAAAATAGCTCACTACTTCTCTCCTCTCTGACCTCAGCCCAGGCTCAAGACGAGGGTTTCATGGCAAATTACAGATTTAAAACTGGCAATGAATCTCCATTACAGCATGAAATGAGAAAGGAAAATGCCACTAAATGGAAGCCTTCCCCCGCAGCCCACGCAGAAGGGAGGGGTGTCCTTTTAGGAGGGAGCTTAGAGACAAAGTCATGCAACCCAAGGCAGACTCAGAGGCCAAGACGGGAGAGGGAGAGTCCTGGGAGAGAGGACAGGGGCCGGAGCCCAGGGGAGGCCCCACTGCCTTGGGACAGGACCGGACACCACCGAGGCGGCGGACGCAGCGCCCACCGGCCAGCGCCAGGACTGTCTCTCTCGGCTGCGGCCAGTTTTCTGCAGAGGAAAGAGGTGCTGCTGCCTCGGCCACGGGAACGGCTGTGGCTTTGTTATTTTGGTGCTGTGATGGGACCTGTGTTGAAGGTCCAGCCAGAGAAGCATGTGGGGACCCGTGACCCACCCTTGTGTGGCACTTGGAACCACCCTCCCCATCATGCCATACGGGGTGACATCGCTGCAGGCTCTAGAAATGGAAGACACAACCACCAGCTCTCTGTTCTGCTCCGACACACACACACACACACACACCCATTCCCTGCACCACAGACCCCCATGGCCCAGCCACTGGCCCCTGCGTGTCCCTCTACCCCAACCTCAGCCATTTGGGCTCCCTGTGTGCCCTGGCCCTGGAGGCCCCGGAAGAACGGTCATGGTGTAGCTCAGGCCTTGGGGGTAGATGAGGAGGAGGGTCCACACCCCCTGCAGCCCAGACCCGACCGAGGCCCTGCCGCCCGTGATCAGTCAGCAGTACGGACAGTGCCAAGTTCCCGAACTCTAACAGGGACATGGCACCCGGAAAGGCCCTGCGGACACATGCCGCACACACAATGAAAGGAATGGGCAGGGGCCTCTTGCTCAAGAGAAGACTCGGGCGAATGGGGTCCCTCCCGAATGCCTGGGGAAGAGCAGTAGATTTATTCTGCGGAGCCCCGGATGGCAGAACCAGGGCCAAAAAGGAAGCTCCTTATCTCAGCAATTAAAACTAACAACCAGAGTAGTGATTGAGTAAGTAGGGAAGTCGTGAGCTCCCTGTCTCTGGGCACATTCAAGCAGGAGCTGAGTTTTCCCACATGCCTGTTTCTATAGAAAAAAAATCAATTCACCCCCAGAGGTGAGATGGTGGCAGCAACTCTTCCAGTCCTGGAGCTGAGCGAGAGGTAGTGGCTGGCCCAGGAGAGCGGAGGGGTCAGAGGGAAGAGAGCCAGACCGCCTCCGCGCGCTCCCTTCCTTGCAGACGTCCCGCAGTGCGGGGCCGTGGGCTCTGCAGAGAGAATTCCAGCCTGGGTGAAATACTCACCCAGGTCAAAAGTTCTAAATTGGAGTGTTGAGACGCCGCAGTGCCTCCGTGGCAGCAGAATTGCCAAAGGGTGGAGTGACAGACAGGCGGAAGCCATCGGCTGTAATTTAAAACCCGGCCCCACTGCAAACCCGCCCGCGAGATCTGGGTGTGCCATGGATGTCGCGTATGTAAGCATGAGCATCACGGCAGGAAAAAGAGTGTGGAGACCCTGATATGTCCTTTCTGATGCCAACTTGATGACCCACGCACCAGCCAAGCCAAACGTCTCCGAGTTTGGAGAGAGAGGAGCGGTCAGGCAATGGGAGTTCAACACAGCCCCTCCCTGGAGGAAGCCGCTGGAAGGCAGGCTTGGGAGGCCGCAGAGACGTGGGTTCGTGTGTAGGAGGGGGCGGCATTCCACACCTGGGCGTCCACCTGGGCCAGAGAGCACAGTGAGGATCAGTCCGATCAGAACAGGGCTTCGGAGTGAGCAAGAGTCCCCACCAGCAGCAAAAGGCACGTGCCAGGAATGGTGGGAGACACAACGCGACGTCGGAACGAGAGCTGGGGCTCCACCGGAGCCTTGACGTCCGTGCTCAGGAGATTGACTGTCACACACGTTCTCACCAATTGGACGGGGTACTAACAAGGTCATGGACGGACAAGGTGTCAAAGCCCCCTTCAGGGGTCCTGATGGTCCCCAGTCCCAGGCAGCTGGGCCCTGGATGTGCCCCCTGGGCAGGGCCGGCCACATCTTCCGTGCGCAGAAATGGCAGCACTTGGGTTGGTTTTGAACAGGGAGGAGAACGGCAACGCCAGCAACGGCTGCTCTGTGCCGGGCACTGCACGGGGGCGTCCACACACCTGCCTTCACTCACCCGCCGAGCCCCGCCACCACGCAAGCAGCGTCCCCTTGCAGGACGAGGATGCCGCGGACACAGAGAGTCACAGCAGGGAAGGTGAAGAGAGAATCTGAAGGGATTCTGTGCTTCCTGCTAAGTTATGTCCCACCTCTCTTCCTAACTCTGCTTGCACTTACTGCTGCCTGGCTCCCTGCTTGAGATCGCAGACCACCACACGGGCCCCCTTCCGGCCCTCGGAACTCAAGGAGCCCGGCCTGAGCCCTGCCCGAGCCCTGCCCGGTCCCGGGCCTGCAGAGTCGGGGAGACGGCCTGCACAGGAGCCCGGGGCTTCTGCGAACCCTTCGCCACAGGCTCGGGAGCCCCAGACCTGCAGCGCCCATTTCCCGTGCCATTGAGTCTCGCAGGTGGGGACTGCCCTGCTTCTCTCCCCATCACTTGGGGCCTGAGTTCTTCTGTCCATGGGGAGGAGGTTTTCTACACACCCGGAAACCCATGCAGCTGCCTCCACCTCGTAAAAGCAAAGAGCTGAGCCCCACAACCCTGGAAGGCTGGCTTCCAAAACAGCGTCACCCTGTCACAAGTCAGTCAAGGTGTTTGTAAATGTTTACATAAAGGAAGAGGTTTCCATATGAAAATATGTCAGACGCGGTGTTAGCAGCTGAGAAATCACCGGCAGTTTTGGTGATGGAGGCAAGAAAGGGCAGAGAAGGCTGACAGCCACACAGCCGCACCAGCGGAAGGACTCGTGCCGCCCACGCCGGGCACGCCGCTCCCTCCACCCTCTGCTCACTTCCCTCTGCTGCACACAGAGGTAGACCCAGTCACCAGGATGCTTGAGAGAAATCTTTTTACAGATGGGTCGACCGAGATCAACAAGGAAAGGAACTACGTAGAGGCTGCATGCGCATGGCCAAGGGAGAGCCAGTCCCGAACACCTGCAGACAATGCAGGGTTCCCTGGGACCTCCCTGTCTCGCCACCAGGCCCCAGCCCCAAAGACCAACTTGGCCTGGGCAACAGTTCTGCTGAGGACCACAAGAAACCACTGGAAAGACCCCCCAAACCTAACCTTGATTAGAGAATCTTAGAGCTCTCAAAATCCTCCAATCGAGGGTTTTCTTTCATTCCATTTGAACATGTACTTAGCACCCTTCACGTGCCAAGCTCTAGGAATCCGCATCAACAACCAAAACGGACCGAAACTACTGCCTTCACGAAACTTCTGGCAAAGGGAACTGGACAGTAAATATAATAAAAAATTTCACAGTGTATTAGAAGGTGATAAATGCAATCCAAAAAAGGAGAGCAGAGTATGAGGGGCTGGGTTTCCTGCGGGAAGGTGGGGTTGAGCAGTCAGGGTAGACCTCAGGGAGAAGGTGACCTCTTTCTTTCCTTTTATTTTTTAACAGCTTATTGTGGTAAAATTTACATATCACTAAATTCACCCATTTTAAGTGTACAGCTCAGTGACTTTTAGTAAATTCATAGAGTTATGCAATCACCGCAATCCGGTATTAGAACATTTCCATAACCCTAAAACCTTCCCTTGTCAATCCGACTCCCACCCGACCTCAGGCAGCCACTGATCTGCTCCGTCTCGGCAGATCTGCCTGTTCTGCGCATATTGTATAAACTGAATCACAGAATATGCAACCTTTTGTGACTGGCTCCCCACTTAACATGATGTTTTGGAGACTCATCTACGTTGCAGCATGATTCTGTAGTTCATTTCTTGTTCTTGCTGAACGGTATTCCATTCCATGGATATGCTGTATTCCACAGGCAGCTGGATTGTTCCCATTTTGAGTCTATTATGAATGATGTTCTAGGAACATTCACAAACAAGTACGTGTGGGGGTATATGTCTTCATTTTTCGTGAGTAGATTCCTAGCAGTGGGATAGCTAGGTCATGTGGAAAGTTTATGCTTAATTCTTTAAGAAACCACCAAACTGTTTTCCAAGTGGCCGTGTCATTTTACCCCATTCCCCCCAGCGGTGTCTGAGCATTCCGGTTCCTCTACATCCTTGTCAACACTTGTTATTGTTTGTCTTTTCTGTTACGGCCATACTAGTAGGTTTGCAGTGGTATTCCATTATGGTTTCAATCTGCATTCCCCTAATGAATAATGATTTCGAGCATCTTTTGATGTGGTAAGTATCCATTCATATATCTTCTTGGGTGAAACATCTATTCAAGTCTTTTACCTGTTTTTGATTGGATCATTTGCCTTGTTGCGTTGTAAGAATTCTTTATATATTGTGGATACGAGTCCTTTATCGGATACACAATTTGCAAATATTTTCTCTCAGTTTATGGCTTGTCTTTTCATTTTCTTTATGGTGTCTTATGAAGCACAAAAGCTTTTAAATTTAATCAAGTTTAATTTAATTTTTTTCTTTTATAGATTATGCTTTTGATGTTATTTCTAAGAACTCTGCCTAACCAAAGTCACAAAGGTTTACTCCTATATTTTTTTCTAGGAGTTTTACAGTCTCAGTCTATGATTCATTTTAAGTTAATGCTGTACAATTTGTGAGGTAAAGGCCTAAATTCATCATTTTTGCATACAGTAATTCTCACCATCATCTGTTGAAAAAGACTATTCTTTTCCCCACTGAATTCTCTTTGCACCTTTTCCAAAAATCAACTGACCAAAAATATAAGGATTCTCAATTATGATACATTGATCTACATGTCTGTTCTTATGCCAGAACCATAATGTCTTCATTACTGTAGCTTTATAGTACATTTTAAAATCAGGAAAGGTGAGTCCTCCAACTTTGTTCTTTTTCAGAATAGTGCCAACTATTTTGGGTCCCTTGCATTTCCACATAAATTGTAGGATCTGCTTGTCAATCTCTACAAAAGTTGTTGCTGGAATTTTGATAAGAATTGTGTCAAAGCTATAGATTAATTTGAGGAGAATTGCTATCCTAACAATAAGTCTCCTATCCATGAACATGGAATGCCTCTCCATTTTTTTTAGACCTTTAATTTTTCTCAGCAGTGTTTTTTGTCTTCAGTATACATCTTTTACTTCTTCTGTTAAATTCCTTCCTAAATATTTTGTCTTTTTTGATGCTAACGTGAATTGTTTTCTTCATTTCATTTTCAGATTGTTCATTGCTAACATATATTTTATATATGGCTCTTGGATCCTGTAACCTTGCTGAACTCATTTTTTTTTTTAGATCTAATAGTTTTTTGTGAATTCTTTAAGATTTTCTATATGCAGGATCATTTTGTCTGTGAATAAACATAGTTTTACTTCATATTTCCCAATCTTATGCCTTTTTTTCTTTATTGCACTGGCTAGAACTTCCAGTACAATGCTGAATAGAGGTGGTGAGAGCAGACGTGCTGGCTTTCTTCCCAATCTTAGGGGGAAACTTCCAGTCTCTCACCATATAGGATGTTAGCTGAAGGTTTTTCATAGAAACCCTATGTCAGGTGAGGACGTTACCATCTGTTCCAACTTCGTTGAAAGTTTTTACTATGAATGGTGTTGAATTTCATGAAATACTTTTTCTGCTTCTATTGAGATAATAATGTGCTTTTCATTCTTTATTCTATTAATATGGTAATATTACATTAATTGATTTTCAGATGTCAAACCAACCTTGAATCCTGAGGTGAAAATTTCATTTGGTCGTGGTGTTTAATCTTTTTCATATGTTGCTAGATTCAGTTTGCCAATATTTTTTTGAGGGATTTTCATCTATATTCATGATGGATACTGGTCTGTAGTTCTCTTTTGTTGTGATGTTTGGTCTGGCTTCAGTATCAACTGGTTTTGTAGAATGAGCTGCGAAGTGTTCCTTCCTCCTGTATTTTCTGGAAGATTTTGTGAGGGATTGGTATTCATGCTAGAATTCACCAGCGAGGCCATCTGGACCTGGGGTTTCTTCATGGGAATATTTTGTATTATTCATTCAATTTCTTTACTTGATATAGGTCAATTTGGATTTTCCCTATAGAAGGTGACTTTTAAACAAAGACTTACAGAAGTGAAGGAGTTAGCTGTGGCTCTTGGAGCTAAAACTGCTTCAAGTGAAAAAGCAGAGTCATCTAAAGGTTCTAAACAGAGGACGGATGGACTCTGGCTTATATTTTAAAAGAGTCACCTTGGCTGCTAGGCAGAGAGCAGATGTAAGAGGACAAGGGGAAGTGACCTATTAAGAGGCTCTCAGAGTAATACGGATGAGAGATGAGGGACTCAGACCAGGACAGGAGCAGCGGAGGTAGCCGACAGCTGGCGTGAGAGAAAGGGAGGAGGCAGGATGAGGCCAAGGTTTTGGCATGGGCCTTTCATCCCTACAAAGTCGGATGCAAAATTCCAAAAGTATGTGAACATTTCTGGGGAGAGGTTTCTCATTCTCAAAGGAGTCCGTAAGCCCCCCAACGTTTAAGAGTGACTGATCTAGAACAATCTCTTAGTCAACTCAGGCTGCTATACCAAACAGCACAGACTGGGTGGCATAAACAACACACACTTATTGCTCACAGTTTTAGAGGCTGGAAGTCTGAGATCAGGGCGCCAGCATGGCTGGGTTCTGGTGCGAGCCCACTTCCCGCTTATGTCCTCGCATGGCCTTTCCTTGGCACAGAGAAAGGGAGAGAGAGGGAAAGAGAGGGAGGGAGAGGTATGTCCTGTCTCTTCCTCTTTTAATAAGGTTGCTAATTCCATCAGAAGGGTGCCCACCTTATGACCTAACCTAACCCTAATTACCTCCCACAGGCCCCATCTCAAAATACCACATTGCGGGTTAGGGTTTCAACATCCGAATGTGCGGGGTGGCGGAGACGCTGACGTTCAGTCCACAGCAGCCCACCTCTTTGTTTGTAGGAAACGATGGCTCAGAAGAGTTGGGCGACTTCCCCGTGGCCACGAAGCTAACTAGCTGCAAAGTGTGAAGCTAGGACTACCCGGCTGCTTTTCATACCAAATGAGGGGCTTGCCTCGTGGAACACATAACCAGAACCCCTCCCCCTAAACCTATGAAACCCCATTCGCCCCTGCCTAGGAGCACCCTGGGGAGAGAGCAGGTGGACAGAGATGGTCCTTCCTCTGCTTCCAGCATCCGGTGCCACCTGTCTCCCAGGCCGGGTACCCACTCAGTGCCCACGTTCGCCTGTACAGCCGCCTGCCTTCCTTCTCCACTGCCTTTGGTCTACCCAGGATGCACAGGCTCTTACAGCCCCCAAGGAACATCTAAGGGAACGCCTTTCTGCCAGCAAAGCTCCCTCTTTCTACCGAACCACAGAAAAGACAGCAGCTTATCTGCCTAAGACAATGAGGGCCCTTGGTTTTTATCTGTGCGGCAATCGTGTCCAAACAGGCTCGGTCGGAAAGAGTGAGGGAGAAAAGTAATTAAGAGGGAGACAGGTGAAATGTTGACACTGTTATTACTTAAGTGCTGTAGCCCTTTAGTTCATGTTTTTATACTGGTGACACCCAGTGAGGGGAATCAGCTTGGCCAATCGTCTGAGCCGCACACGGGCTCATTCCAGCTCCCACCACCTATAAATCTCATTAAACAGTTCCATTGCCAAGACAGAAAAATAATTAAGGTGAAAGTAGGTGACATGTTGATGTTATTACTGTAATGCAACAACCTGTTTAGTCTCTACACCAATGAAATGCAGCCGAGGGAAATCAGCTTTAAAGACTGCCTTTCGGAGGCGCAGTGGGGGCGCCGGGAGCCAGGCTCGGAGAGGAAGATGGCCTCCAGCTTGGGAACGTGTCCAAGTCTGTGCCAGGCTCTTAGGGGCTCTTCAGCCCACAATTTACCTCTTGAGTGCATTCTATGTTCTTGCAAATCCTTTATTTCCCTCTTGTTTATTGACTAGAGACACAGCACCAAAAGTGAAAAAAGGGAGGGTGATTCTCCAGCCGCTGGTCTTAAAAATCCATAGCAGAAAATGGTTCTCCAGAGGGAGGTTTTAGCACGCCTGTGAACCAGGCCTTAATTGAATCTCTTGCCCAGAGGGGACGGCTTCTTCTGACCGCACCCACCTCATCTTGCCGGGCTGTGGGCCACCCGCAGGAGGGCTGGGACTGCTTCCCTGATGCGTGTCGCTCCAACAAGACGGGTCGAATGCATGCTCCATGCCAGACAGCGTGAGGTCCACCAGAGGGGTGGAGACCCTCGCAATGGCTGAACCCGGATTCACAAGTAGCAGCTGGCAACGGGCAGGCCCGGTTAGCTCTCAGAGCATCTGTAGAGTCTTTTACATTTGTTGCCAACATTTAAGATTCTGGAGGCTTTTGTATAAAAAAGAATTCTGATTTCTGGCTTCTCTGGCAAAGACCGGCCAACCTGAGGCCCGTTTGCCTGCTTGGCAACCATTGTGTAGCGGCTGCTCCCTTTGGTGGGATGTGGCCCACCTGTCCCCCATTTCCCCTGCTCACCTCGGCCCCTCAGCGTGCTTGTATCACTGGCATTGAAGGATGCAGCCCCAATCTGGCCCACCCCAGGCACAGACCTGCCTTTGGGGAGCTCCCATGGGGACGGGGGTTGAAGTGGGGACGAAAGTGGGAACAGGAGATGAAGCCGGGCAGAGGCGAGCAGGGCCGGGTCATGCCGGGGCGTCGGCAAGGGCAGGTTTCAGGAAGGTTTAGGTGAGGTTTGAAGCATGAGCGGAATTTGTACAAATTAATGGACTCACCATAGATGAGTGGGCAGCGTGTTCCTTCCCTGTGCACACCTGTCCTGTTTTAAAGAGCCCAGAACTTGGAGCTGAGCAGCCTGCATTGATCTGCTGGTCTGCTACGCACTGCCTGGGATGAAAACTCTCTGCAGGTGTGCGGCACACAAACAGGCCCGGGACGGGCCGAGCTGGGACCGGCTCAGTGTGCAGCTCCGCCTTCCCCTCCTGGGCACCCTCAGTCCCCACTCGACGCTCTTAGCCTCTGAGCCCGCGTGGTCCCCACACTGGCTCCTGCCTTTCCCGTCTGACAGATGCGAAGACGGGAAAGGAAAGCTTTAGAACTGTAACTGAGCTCCGCCGGAGCGGGCCCGCTCCAGGGGTTTGCCCCACGGTGGTGACTGAGCCCACGGCCAGGGGCCTCCCAGACGGACTCCTCAGACCAGCAGAGGAAGGTGCGGGAGGGCCCAGCCGTCTGCCTTGCACCGGAAATGCCCAGCCGGGATGGGAGGCTCCCAGCAAGGAAATGACGCCCGGAGGAAGAGGCCCTGAGAGGCAGACCCAGGGCAGCAGGAAGGAGCCGGCTCTGCAGGGGGTGGAAGGTCGTGGTCAGGGTCGTATGCAGATGCAAACACGGCACAAATGCAGCAGGCCAGCAGCACGTCGAGATGGTGAGTCACCTAGAATTTTCCCTACGCTGCTAACATGAGCAGGGAGCGGCGTTTCCCCAGCTGCTCCCATATTCCAGCTGATAGAGCCCCATACCCATATCAACACTGCAAAAACACGAACACAGTAAAAATACATCTTGTTTTTCAACCAAATTAATGTAAGTCACTGAAATAACCTGCGGCCACGTTCCTTTAACACCACAAAGGCTTTGGGTCCCGGCCCCCCAGGCTGCCCTACGTAACGGGGCCTCCAGGGACTCCCAGATGAACTGCACTGAAGCCGATAGCCACAGGAGCTATTTAAATTTGAATTAATTTGAATTAAATAAGAGTAAAACCACTTCTTCTAGGTTACACTAGCTTCCCGTTGAGTGGTGGGAGGCGGCCAGTCCAGTGTGTGGCAGGGCAAGGGTCATAGGAAGGGGCTCTGAGCCACACTGAAGCGTCTGAACGTGGCCATGGGCAGCGGGAGCCATCACAGGTATTTGAGGGAGCTCATCACTGATCCGATGGCCCCAGGAAGAGACCGTGTGGGGTGTGGGGCCTGGATCTGGAGGCAGGGACGTGTTGGGTAGTTAGGTCCTGGCTGACAGAAAGTGGCACAGCCCGGAGTCTGTAGAAGTTGCCAGAGATAAAAAGAAAGGGGAGGTCCTGGGGGGCACCAGAGCGGGGGTGGGAGCCACCCCTCAGTTTCTCTCAGCCAGGGGACTCCTACGTAAAGCCTTTAATCCCATTCTGTTCAGTAACGATTCTAGCCGCAAGTATCCCGTGCCGCCCAAGCGATGTACAGTTTCTTTAATGATCCAGAAGTTTCCATGCCTCGGGGTGCCGAGCCGCTTAGAGCTGGTGTTTACGAAGGGCCCACGCGGGTAGCCACGTGGGAGGAGAGACCCCAACCTTCGGTGCATGTCGGGAAAAATGCTCCTCGCGGAAGCCGGGACACCTGGACGCCAGGCCGGTCCTGTCCCCACGGCCCCCTCCGCCTGAGCCCCCAGCCCCTCATCACTGGGGCTCCTTTGCTCACCAGAAGGTCGGAGGATGAGCGTCCCTGGGTGGGAGGTCGCCGGCCCCGTGCGAGGCCCTTCCCCAGCGTCTGGCACTCCGGAGACATCAGAGATATTTAACTGAAAACGGTTTCTAGAAGGGGTCTGTTATAATTACTACCAGATCTGATTATAATTACCTCTGGCCGCCACCCCGTACCTGGCACACAGGACAGCGCGATGCCCGCCTCCGTCGGCGGCGCGGCTTCCGGATCGCTGGCCGGTGGGGACGCGGTTGCAAGGGCGGGTTGGCCTGGTTTCTAGAGGGAGCTGCTGTTTGCCGAGGAATGTCGAGCAAATTCTCCCTGCTCCCCCTATCCCTGAGGCCCGGGGGCCCTCCCCGCCTGATGAAGGTGAGAGTCATTCCGCCGGGACCCTGATGGATGAGCTTGGAGCGCCTGCCCATCTCTGTCTCAGGGCCTCGGGGGCCAGGCCCACCCCGGTGCTTCCCCCGCGAGGACAGTTCTTGGCCGGAGCATGCCCAGGCCGGTCCGAGGGCCCGAGGAGTTCTCTTGCACGTCACCCCACCGAGGACAGGAAGAGGGGCAGCTTCCCTTCCCGGTGACAGAGTAGAGCTAAGTTTAGGGCGAGGCGCCCTCCTCAGCCACAAAGTTTAAAAGGTCCAAAAAGCTCAATAATCCAGAAAAAATAATATTTTAATGCAATATTTTTAAAAATCCAAATGAATGCAAAAAAATCCACGATATCAAAATATTACACAAATACAGGGTCAGTAACGGAGCTGAGCCAAGCCACAAAGGAGAGCCCAGGGCTAGAGGAAAATGTGCGGCCCTATATGTTATTTTAATGGTTAATTTCCTTTCCAGAACATTACAGTAGTTGAAAAAATATTGGAACATCGAAAAGTAGGTGTATTAAAACCCACAACATTATGTTAAACTTAAGTGTTTTATTTACGGCAAAAGCAGAATGTGTTTAATTTTACTCTGCTGGCTGTAACAGAAGCTGACCCTCCAATAACAGCCCGTCTGCTTCTTTGCTGATCACGTTTTCGAGGGAGAGGATCGCCGTGGGCGACCATTCCCTTTGACCAAGTGACCATCTTAAATAATTTTCAATTAACTGCAACTTCCTCATTATCTTTATATAAAATTATGACATGTTGCTCATCTTGGACATTTTTGCATTAGTTTTTAGTTTTTAAGGGTTTTTTTTTGCATTAAAGTATCATTTATCTCCATCACTGAAGCCTTAAATTTTATGCCCCAGACAAGTGCCTCACTCACCTCCTAATTCTGGCCTCGAGTCAGAGAGGCGGTGTCGGACTGCCTGCCCCAGCGGGAACCAGGACAGGGTTCCAGGACCCAGGGCCCCTGCAGGGGAGAGCGCTCGGGTGAGCCGGCTCCGGGCTGCCTGGTCACCAGGTGTCTGCCCAGGTGGGGCCGGCGGGGACAGCAGTGGAAGGTGCAGGTTGCCGTGGGGCGAGGGCTGGAGGGAGCCGCTCTGGACCCGAAGTTCAGGTCGCAGCTCAGCTTCCTGCCGCGACCTCTGCTGGGGACGGTACCTGCCCTGGGAGGCCATTGACTGCGGGTGGGCTGTTACCTGCCTACCTCGCTGGGCTGCAGGTGAATAGCCAGCAGCCTGCGGGAGGTTCCTCGACATGCAGTGCGAATGCGCGCCCAGCTCCTTAGCCACCACCCCCATGCCATGGTCTGTCCGGTCGCTCAGTCCAGCGTCAGGAAGTCCTGCTGCATGTCGGACTTAATTCCTCCACCCTCGTTCCCTGATCCGTCTTTTCTGGGAAGCCGGCTTCACTGTCCAGCCTGGAGGTCTCTGTCTAGTCGCCCCTCCTCAGTCCCGGGAGCATCCGAGAGGGGCGAGAGCTGGGGCTCCCTGCACAGCCCCGCCCAGAGCCCCTTAGCGCCTCGATATTTTGCCGTTGCAGCCACTGAGGCACGAACCGCGTGGAAGAAAGGGCAGCTCACGTGCTGTTCCCAAGCGACGCGTTTCCATTTTGCCCAATACGCCTGCGCTTACGCCCAGACTCCTGCGTGGCGTCAGTGACGGAGATCGGGGCTGAAGCCCGCGCGCTCTGTCTCGGACCAACCCCCGCACGCCCACGCACCTCCATGCTGTCCTGTCTCTGTAGAGCGTCGTGCTCACTCACAGGTGCGGACACCGGGACTCGCCCGACCTGACATCCTCAGCGACACCCTGGAGCTGCAACGCGGCAACGGCCTTTCCCGTCTGCCCTGGCAGCTCCCTCGAAGGCTGGGAGAGGGACGTTCGTCCGCGTGGTGAGCCCTCGCCGGGTGACGGGACGCAGTGCCTGCCAACCTCGGGGGAGAAAGGTGGTCTCTCCGTGTGAAAAGTGAGGAACTTGGGAGACTTCGAAAATATCTGTAAGGCCAAACTAGTAATAGACGAGAATTAAAATACTTTCTTATAACAAATTCTTAAAACATTGCCCTTTTTCAAATTTAGAGGCTTGTACTTTTTCAGAAATAAATCAGGTCAGAAAAGAATTTGACTTTTTCCTCTTAGGATTCGGTGAACAGTAGACGCGGTAAATTTGCATAAAGTCGAAGGGTACGTTTGAGTGGTTTCCTGGGATTCTCTGAAATGAATTTCTGCGGCGAGAGGCCTAGAGAAAGTGTGCTGCTCGTTCTCTCCCTGCGCCGCCGCCGGGCCTTGGGTTCCCGTCCCTCGGGAGGCGAATTGCTCTGCTCTCGCCCGCCTTCTCCCTGCGTGGGTGACGGTGCCCACTGGGCGCTGCGTCTGTCTTCTGCCTGTCCTTCGCTGCTTGTGCGCTTCCCCCTGCGGTCCCTTCTCCATCCCTCCCCCGTCATCGCTGCTGTCCTGTAACCAACAGTGACATGAAACAAATGCCCGTTCCTGTCCCGCAAAAAGCAGAGTTCCTAATCTGTCACTTTAAAGACAATTATTGGAATTTCTTACGCTTACTTCTCCAAACCCCCTAGTCAGGTGACCCTTTTCCCACGCCCCTGGGTTTCCACAAAGGGTTCTGGGGCTCCAGGCTGTTGGTGGGGAAAATTTCCCCCGGCCTCGTCTTCCTCCTTCCAAAGCCAGGGCTCCTAGAGGAGGCAGATTTCCCGGATGGGGGCCCGCAGCAAAGCCAAGCGAATCAGTTCTGCTTTCTGTTTCTGGGACCGATGGGGACACTCCGAGTCCCTGCCCAGCCTTTTGCTGGTCAGGATGGCGGCTTTGAAGTTGTTACAGGAAGCGCGGGTGCGACCCCCAGCACCACAGTCAGGACTGGGCTGGGGTGGCAGGAGCCGAGCCAGCTGTGTGACGCCCCACGTGGATTGGCCCGGCTGTGCCTCAGTTTGCCCATGTGTAACACGAGGACCCGACAGGGGCCCCCTGCAGGTGGTTACTGTGAGGTTTAAGTGCATGGCGGCTGCCCTGATGGGCCTCTCCCCAGACCCAGCTGTGCTAAGGAGACGAATCCCATCAGGTTAGAGAGCGCTGTGAGCCGCTGCGAGGGGTGTGGGCGGCCCCCTCGCCATGCCCTGCGCCGCCAGCAAAGGAGCAAGCCCCTTGCTCAGCGGGACGGGGGGGCAGCGGAAGCCCCCGCCCAGATGGCCCTGGGGCCCGCCGGTCGCCCAGGGGCTCTTCTTGCACACCTGTCCCACACACTCACCCGCCCCCTGCCGCCCCTTCCCTGCTGGCGTCCCCAGGGTGGTCACACGGGGCGGTTCCCTTTGCGTGGAGATGGCTTTGGCCCTCGCCCCCTGCGCTGCCCACACGTCCTGTGACGCACCTGCTTGCTCAGGGCTAGCGACGCCGCCATGTCCGCACAAGCAGCTCCTCCCCGAGGAGGCAGCTCAGGCCCTTTTTAAGGGAAGGTCAGCGGAATGCCTGCCCTTCCTGATTCGATGGGAACAAGTGACCATGTGACTCTGTCCCTGAGAGCTGGCCTCGCTTGCCCTCCCACCGCCCCAGCCCGTCCTGCCTTGCGCCTGCGGGCCGTGTGCCTTTGGGTCTGGGTGGTTTGTGGGTGCCTTGAGGCAAGGCAGGGACCACGCCATCTGGGGAGTCCTGGGCCGGGTGCGAAACAAGGAAGCCATAGAACAAGAGGCCGAAACGAGCCCATTTCCCACGCAATGCGCTGCCCTGTTTCCGTGTGGAGTGACTTACTGGACAGCAATGATGACACCAAGAGCTGAAATGTACTGAGTTCTCTGTGTGGTCCAAACTCTGGGACGAGGCACGTTCATAGCTCTTACACTGACTCATGTCATTAGTGCAGCCCCCTGTGGAACAGCGCGACTTCTCTGACACGGACACCATCCAGCACGGAGAGTTCAGTGACTCACCCCAATCTCGGCCAGTGAGTGCCAGAGCCGGGAGCGCAGCACGGCGCTCTGACCAGGGCCTCCCTTCTTGCCCCTTGGCTCTGTGAGCTCCAGGTGAACGGTGGGCCTCCCGGGGTCCTGAACCTTCGCAGGGACCCTTTAGGTCGGCTGGTCCAGGGTCCCCTCCCTGCGGGTTAGTGGTGGAGCCGAAACTCCGCCTCCAGCCCGCCCCCCTGCAAGCCACGTGCCATCATCCTAACCTGCGTCGCACCTCGGCCCTGCCTTGCCTGTGCCCCCGACCTCCCAGGAGACATGTCTGTGCGGTTGTGCCGCAGAACATACCGGACACCACATCCTTAAAATATCCCATGTGCATCCTGCCCCAACTCGTCTTTACGTAGACCTCGGCAGACACGGGAGGGTCTGAGGGGAGAGGACACCTATATTGATTCGTGTGTGCAGTCAACACACCTACGGGACGGCCAGGTGAAATGCAGGATGCCCCATTAAATGTGAATTTTAGGTGAACATACTTACACTAAAAACATGTTATTTATCTGAAATTCACATTTGTGGAGCATCCCGTACTTTCATTTGCTGAATCTGGCAACCGTGTATGTACCCAGCTCTGCTACTTACCAGCTATGTGCTGTTGGGCAAGTAACCTAACTACTTTGTGCCTCGGTTTCCTCCCATCTAAAGTGCGCATCCTAATTGTATCTGTCTGATACAGGGTTGTTTGGAGACTTGGATGGTATTTGCAGAGTAGCCAGAGAGTTCTTGCTGTACCGTAAGCCGCACGTCACTGCTGGCTGTTATTCGTGGCATCACCGATGTCTGCCTGTGCGGCATCCAAGCTGACGGGCCAGGTGCTGGGAGGAATGCAGAGAGACACCAAGACTCCTGCCGTTGCAGCAGGTGCGCGTGTCAATGTGACGTAGATGTGGCCAGGGCCAGCGTGAGAAGTACAAGCAAGGGCGGGGGCGGGGCAGGCAATGCTTCTGATCCAGTGGGATCGGCCAAGACGGCAGCAACCAGTACTTACCAAGCGCTCACTGTGAGCCAGGTACTGAGTGAGCCTGGCGAGGACCAGCCCTCAGGAGCTCAGAGCCGTGGGGCCGGCAGATGGCGACAGCGCCACGCACATGTACCAGGGTGGTGGGCAGTGCAGACGCTGGAACTGGGAGAGGCAGGGGCTGAGGCTGAGAAAAGACTTCCTGGAGGAGGGGCAATAACCTGAGTCGTGAAGAATGACCAAGAGTTAACAAGGCAGAGTAGCCCTTGAGCCACTTGAAGAGAGGTGGGGATTCCAGGGAAGACTTGGGACAAGGAGGCTACCAGCACAGGGAGCTTCACACGCCAGAACAAAGCATGCGGTTCTGAAAGGGCAGGCTGTCCTTGCCGACGGAGCCACACGGGAGGAAGGGCCGAGAGATGAGGCCTCGCAGTGGAGAACCTTGAATGGCCTCCATGACGAAGAACGGACTTCCACGGAGCGGTGGGAGCTGTTGGACATTGTGAGCAGCAGAGACTGAGCTTCTGGAAAGTTCCCTGGCCACAGGGAGGCACAGCGGGTTGGAGTGGAGGGAGAGTTAAGGCTGTGGGCCCAGTGCTGAGCTTGCTCCCGGGGCCCGGAGCATTGGCGGCTGCAGGAGCAAATCAGATGGCGGGTCACACCGCGTACAGCAGATAGCTGTTGCTGCTGCGGCGGAGAAAAAGCAAAACCTTCTCCCCACTCACTGCAAGGTTGGTGGCTGATACCACTACAAAAAAAACAGACTAGTAAGAGAAAAGTAAAATAAATTTATGTAACCAAAATTCTGTGTGAGCCTTCAGAAGTGAAGACCAGAAGACCAAGGTTATGCTGAGGTCTGATGGGGAATGGGCGGCTGTGTAGACTGGACAAAAAGGGGTGTGACCTCGTGGTAATAAGCAAGGAGAGCTTAGTAAGGCCTGTCCATCCGGATTCTTCTTGGGGTGCCTGTGGCATTTCTTCCCTGTGGGTGTTGGGCAGGACCCTCTGGAACGAGGGCTTTGTGACCTATTTTCAGTGGACATAGATCAGAGAATGCTTCACCGCCAGCTCTCTCCGAGCAAGGTCAGAGGGTGACCTTTTCGTCTCCACTGTTTTCTTAATTTCCAAGGTGCCGTGTTTTGGCATGCCGTGTTCCATCGTATCGTGTTCCCAGTTCTGACGCTGTGTAACAAACCAGCCTAAAGCTACGGGTCGGCAAGCTGGGCTGAGCACAGCTGAGACGGCCCATCCCTGCACCATGTGGGGCCTGCCCGTGCCTTGCAGCCCCAACAGGCAATGGGCTCCCTCTCATGGGCACACAATCCTGGGACGCCAGAGAGAAGAGCAGCCAGGCCAAGCAGGGAGCGAAGGACCCGCACCAGCTGCTGGGGGGGCAGGAGGAGACAGACCTCTGCTTTCCCACGGGGACAGAGCGCCAGACTTCTGGGCCCAGCCCCCCTGCCCATCCGTCACCTTTCAAGAAGTGAGCCCAGTCAGCTTAGAGAAACAGCAACAAACACACCACGTCCATGCAAAGTCAGACCCTCACCGTCCCATGTTGCATCCCCCTCGGCCCTGACAGCTGCACACTGAATCTGGTTTCCTTACTTTATTCCCTATTTTACAGTGAGGAAACTGAGGCACAGAGAGGCTAAGCAACGTGCCCGTGGCCACAAGCTAGCAAACACAGGACTCAGGATTTGAACCCAAGCCGCCCGACCTTCAGGTTAGCCAAGCAAAAGAAGGGTGGTTGGGGAAGAGTGGCTTACTCCAACAATTGCAGGTGATTCTTGTCCACGAAAAGAATTTGAGGAAGGAAGTAGCGAAAAATGAGGCTGGAGGTTGACAGGGGCCAAGAAGTTCAGAATATTCCAATAATAGTGAGGAGCCTTCAAAGGATTTTAAACGAAGGAATGCCGGCTGTTTGGCACGTGGTGGGTGCACGCGTGATCGAAGGGACGGGCGAACGATCGGACTTTTTGTGACCGTCTCTCGGGAACAGTGTGGAGGATTGCAGGGCGCCAGGGGACGAGCTGTTAGAATCCAAGCAAGAAATGACGAGCACCTGAGCGAGGAAGACGGGTGGGACTGGAAAGAGAGACAATCCCAGAGATACTTCTGAGAACTGGCCAGGCTGGTCAGCAATGCAGGAGGAAGGAGAGAGGAATCCAGAAAGACTCCAGAGCTCTGGCTTGGTAATCGGATAGGGCGGCCGTCCCCCAGAGCGGGGAGCGCGGGGAGGGGCGGGTGTCAGACATGCTGGGCTGCGAAGTCCTGTGGGCAGTGGGATCGTGACTCCAGGGCTCAATTCAGAAGTCGGAGCCTGAGATGCTTGCTTGGGACTTGTTAGCCATAAAGATGTTGCGGCCGGGCGCGGCGGCTCACGCCTGGGATTCCAGCACACGGTGGCTCATGCCTGGGATCCCAGCACTCCGGCAGGCCGAGGCAGGAGGATCGCTTGAGCTCCGAAGTTCAAGACCACCCTGAGCAATTGCGACACCCCATCTCTACGAAAAACAGAAAAATTAGCCTGGGTGGTGGTGCATACATGTAGTCCCAGCTGCTCGGAGGCCGAGGCAGGAGGATCGCTTGAGCCCAGGAGTCTGAGGTTGCTGTGAGCTAGGCTGACATCTCTGCACTCGAGCCGTGGTGACAGAGCAAGACTCTGTCTCAAAAACCAACAAAAAAAGATGTCGATGACTTCACATGGAAGTCGAGCTTTTCCAGGGGTAGTGTGTAGAATGAGACGTTCCCAGCAAGACAATCAACATTTAAGGGGTGGGAAGAGGACAAAAAGTGACAGACAGAGAGGAAGGGAGAAGACCGGGAGAGAGTCCTGGAGCCCAATTTAGGGTTATCTGCTCGCCACTGGTCTCATTTTCCTCTTAGTGTTTATCAGCACCCAGCATTATATTATGTGTAATATTTATTTGCTTATTCGTTTATTATCAGTCTCTCCCACTAGCCTGTAAACTGCACTAGGCAGGAGCTTTGCGTCCCCAGTGCTGGGCGCAGGGCCTGGCTCTCAGGAACACTCAACACGGATTTTCCGCGTGGATGCCGCGCTGGCGCTGGGAAGCAGACTGAAAACCCAGCACCCACTCCTGCATCTGCGTCCTGCAGTTCTGCACTTCGGCCATTAGGTGGCAATCTGTGCAGCGAGGAGGCTGGCGCCGTGGCGCAGGGGCCAACCGATACTGGGACAGACCTCAGGGGTGGGCCAGGGAGTGTCGGGCGACCACCACCGGTTCCCTGAGCAGACATCGCTACAGCACCAGCTTCCCGGAGCCATCTGCGGTTCAGGGTGGGGAGGCGGGAAGGAGAGTGTCTGCCGGGTCTGAATGCCCCGCACAGGCTGCTCAGAACCACAGGACCAGGGCGAGGGCCCCCGGGGGTGGGGGTGGGGGGGGTCTGTGAGCTGCTCCAACCCTGGGAGACAATATAATAGGCTCAAACAAACCCGAGTCTAACTTCCAGCCCCACCACTGTGGCTGTGTGATCTTAGCCTGGTAATTTGCCTTCTCTGAGCCTGTTTCCTAACTTAGAAAATGGAGATCCTAATAGTTCTTGCTTCAAAGCATACTGAGGACAAAACAAGAGGCTCTTGGCACAGTGCTTTTCACACGTGTGGCCTCCAGATTCCGGAGTGCAGCCCCTCAGCGGACTCCAAGGACCCAACAGAACTGAAAGGATTTGTTCTGTGAAATCTGGATTTATTCAGTCGAAAGCCCACTCATGGATCCAGAAGGTCACATGTGGCCCCAAGGCCGCAGGGTCCCCGCCGCTGGATGGACTCAAGCCAAGTTCAGCTCGGCAAGCACGCTGTGCGCTATGCGGCAGGCACCCTGCCAGTGACGGCTCGGGACAAAGCAAATCGCCGCCCAGGGAACAGACAAACGCACAGAGGCTTCCGTAGGACACATTAGATACTGAGGCAGGAGGATGTCCAGGATGA
This sequence comes from Avahi laniger, assembly GCA_963575035.1. Taxonomy (NCBI): domain Eukaryota; kingdom Metazoa; phylum Chordata; class Mammalia; order Primates; family Indriidae; genus Avahi; species Avahi laniger. The sequence goes on from CAUYSK010082110.1 coordinate 115,709, forward strand.
CAGAAGTCTGTACCCGGCCCAACCGGGAGGTTCTGGAAGGACGCTTAGCTAAGTCTCTAAGGGGCGGAGTGACCAGGAGAAGCAGGGGAGCGGACGCCAGCGTTCCGAGCTGAAGAAATGGCGTGTGCAAAGGGCCTGTTCTGGAGGGAGAGCCTCGGACTTCAAAGCCAGCGTGCTGCGCGGCACGGTGCTCCCGCCCGCCGCAGGAGGCGGCACAGCGAGCAGGGGCCGCGGAGGACCAAGGTCCTCTGGCTGGGCGGTGAGCCCTGCTGTCGCCGAGGCAGGCCAGGGGCGCCGAGGGGTGCGGCTGTACTGGTTGAAGGGGACGCGGTCCTGCTCTCCGGGGCTGCGCATCTGAGAGGCTCTCGCCGCGCCGTCTGGGGCCGGAGGGTGGCCCGGCTCACCCACAATGGCAGCTGGGCCCCGCCGCCCTCCGCGTCCACCATCCGGGCTGACGGGGCATCGGAGCGATCTCTGGAGGCCCAGCGAGGGGCCCACTGGGGTACCCAGGTGGACTCTGGGGGAAGCCCCCACTGTGCTGCCCCGTCTGGCCGGGAGAGCTTTCCCGGCCTGCTCAGATGCGGCTGGCCCACCTGGCAGGCCACGAGCAGCCACTCAAATGAGCTCGCTGCCGTGGAGGGGCCGGGCACAGGGCAGGGAGGGACAAGCAATCCCACGATGGACAGAAGCCTGGCCCCCAGCCCCTCGTGCCCCTCCAGCTGACGGCCAGCTGATGTCTTGTGGGAAGGGCAGCCAGGTGGTCACCCCTACAACATGGAGTCCAGGGCCTTCGTGGGAGCTTCTTAGAGACAGCCGCGGGCTTGGGCGGTGGTTCTGCACAACCTTTAGGTGCAAGGTGAGGAGAAACAGGTGGAAGTTCTACCTGGCGGGAGCCAAGACGCACCTCCCAAGCCCACTCGCATCCTTCTTTGCCCTCACTCGCTGGGAACTCTGGGTCAGCCTCTCGCCCTCTCTGGCCTCAGTTTCTCTCTCTGTCCATGCTGAACTGAACTGGGTGACATCTCCGGCCCCACCTCTCCACACGAGACCCCTTTGCCCCAGACACAGAGCTGGGGAAAGTCCCCAGGGGGTTCCCCCCGCACACAGGGAAGGGGACGGGGCCCCACGTTGCCCGCCCACGTGTGGACAATCTGCAGGGCTTGTGCCAGGCAGGGGCAGGGCGGGAAGGAGGCCCCAGTGCCTGCCCAGATCCTGGCCAGTGAGCGTAAACTGTAAAGAGCCAACGGTCGCTGCGGCTGTGGAGTCCTAGTCCGAAGGACACATTCCCTTCGCAGTCAGCACCCAAGGAGTCAGCTGGGAGCTGGAGGCTGCCTCCCTCCCGCGACCCCGTCTGCGGGCCCCACGCAGGCCTCCCAGGCCGCAGTCCCCAAACAGTTAACGCAGTTTTCTCCCCGACTGACAAGCACAGCACCAAAACAATCAACTATTTTTATCTCCGGATTAATCACAAAGAGGCTAATGCTTCCACCTTCCTTGTGATTAAAAATTAGGAGAACAAATCGTGTGGCAGTTCCGGAGAATAACCAGTCTGCGAGGAGCGTGTGAATAATGCATCTCCTGCTTGCGCCAACCGCCCCCGCCGCCCAGCCCCGGCCAGTCTGAAGGGGAGGAACGAGCCCCTCCCTGCCGGCAACAGCTGCCCAGCGACTTGATTGCTATTCAGCCCTGGCCCCCACATCCCCTCCTCACCCCACCCAGCCCCTCCCACGCCACTCCCACGCCGTCCGCAATGCGCGGCTGCATGAATCACCAGCGTGATAACCACTTATCTGGGAGACGCAATCAGGGCCCATTCTGCGGGCGGATGTTTGTGTGCGGCGGTGTGTGCAGCCGGCTACCCCTCCCTCAACTCTGCGCTCCACAAACACACACCCACGGAGGGGCGAGAAGGAAGGGCTGGGCCTCTCGGTGTTTGATTTTCGGAAGGGCCTCCCCAGCCCCTGCACCGGGATCAGAGTGCGCGGGGCTTCCACGCACCGGAGCAAAGAGCCCAGAGAAGGCCGGTTCTCAAACTTGGTCAGGCATCAGGACCCCCCAGGGAGCTTTAGAAAGTGCCGGTGCCTGGGGCCCACCTGCAGTCATTGGGATCTCCGTGGTCGGTGCGGCCTGGCCACAGGATTTGGAAACCTCCACGGAAGACTTTGACACACAGTCAAGGTTTCGAACCCCTGTCTTAGACGCAACGATGCCAGCACTGAGGGAACTTTCCAGATCCTCTGTGTGCTTTCACGTTTTATACCTGAGGAAACTAACACAGGAGAAGTGGCCGTCTTCCTTCTTTGTCCTCTGCTCCAGGGACTTGCCACAGTCCCACGCCACGTGGCTCATCCCTGGGGAGGCTGAGGCTGGACGGGCCAGGCGTTTAGTCTCCCCGGGCCCGCGACAAGCTCGGGAGCCGGAGTGCCTCCGTCCTGGGCATCAAGCTGGGCGAAGCTGCCCCCGTAGGAGGAGGGGCAGGATCCCCAGCCTTCCGGAAGGTGAAGCTGGCCTCTCTCCCCGAGCCCCAGCTCTGCCTGCTGGAAGGCCCTGCCCACCGAGATTGCCCACAGCGCAGCTGGTCACACCTACCCTCCCCAGGAAGCCCTCGTAGCCTCCCTGTGCGCTCTGGCCATGTTGACACCGAGGGGCCAAAGGGCACTAATGAGAGGGAGTGTCCAGCCCGTACACACTGCTTCCTCCGGCCTGGCAGCGCCAGGGCACCCTGCCGAGCCCTGGGTTGAGAGCAGAGGGCCAGGCAGGGCTGCTTGAGGCCGACTCTCCCTGGGCCCGGACTGCTGCCCCTGGGCTCAGTGACGGCTTCCTGCAAGCCCTGGGCAGAAAAGGAGGGCACAAGGCCACCAGTCTGAAGGTTCGCTGCTTTGGGTACTTCCCTGCCCCTCCTGGAGCTGGCGGAGAAGCCCGAATGGACTGGGAGAGGGGCTGCTGGGGAGGCTCCCTGGGGCAGGGAGAGAAGCCAGGCAGGTCTGGGGCCCGCAGGGCGGAAGGCGGAGTCTGCTGTCGGGACCACCGGAGCAGAATCTCTAGCTCTGAGCTTGCGCAGCCACGAGCCTGGAGCACAGGAGCTTGAGCCCAGGGCCGGGGGGAGGCTCGGCTTTCTCTGGCAGGCGAGCAAAGAAGACCCTTGTGCCGGCCCCAGGCCCCAGGCACCCAGGTGTCCACCACCAGTCGCGGAGCACACACAGCGCAGGCCTCTAGTGTGTCGGAGGCCCAGAGCCCCTCTCAGCCTCCAGAGCTGGGTGACCCAGACCCCAGGGAAAGAGAAACAGGTGGTCTCCAGGGAGCCGCAGAGGCCTGAGACCCTCACCGTGTCCATGAGCACAAGCACCAGAAGAGGCTGTGTGTCCCTCGACAAGTCACTCCACTTCTCTGGGCCTCTTCCCCAAACAGTGATCCCCATCGTCCTAACTGCCAGTCCTGCAGCCCATGGTCACTGTGGGGGTCAAAAGGTGGCTCCCCTGGAGCCAGAAGACATCTGTGGAGCTTCCGCCAGGCACGGTGCTGGGCGCTGTGGACCCCTTCGCCTCCAAGTGGCCGACCACACTTCACAGCACAGCGGAAACCGGGCTGGGAAAGCCTTGTTCTGACTCCGGGACGAGGGGCCGGAGCAGCTCTGGGATGCCAGGGGGTGCACGGCCCCCCCAAAGCGCAGTCTCCACCTGAAAGGGTCACCTGTCACCTGGCACTCCAGTCAGGGGCCTGGCTCTGCCACTCACTCTTCAGGTGACCTTGAGCAAGTCACTCAATCCTGCTGGGCCTCAGTTTCCAGATCTGTGTAATCGGGACGATAATAATGTTTGCTGTGAAAGATTGCATGAGGATCAAATCAGACAACAGAGGCGACAGAATTCGTTTAAAGGAAAAAGAAGTTTGAAAGAAAGCACAGGCGTTGTCCGGGCGCGGAGCTCAGAGGCTGCTGACGCCTGGCCGTGCCCTCGTGCACGCCGAGCGCACACACGGCGATGGGCAGGACCTTCCTCCGCGGGAAGCATGCGGCGCATGCGTCAGGGATCCCTGCTGCTGTGTGTTCTGTGTTTCAGCACCAGGGGTTACTCGTTTTATTAAAGCATGATAATTTCTGTTTGTCGTCCTCCCAGCCCAGCCCACCACCACCCCTGGGGCAGGGGGCTCAGCCCAACCTCTCTGCTCCTCTCTTGCAGTGCCACCCGATGACCCCATCATCCTGGGGGGCCCGGTGATCAGCTTGCGGGCGGGGGACCCCCTCAACCTCACCTGCCACGCAGACAACGCCAAGCCCGCGGCCTCCATCATCTGGCTGCGCAAGGGACAAGTCATCAACGGAGCCACCTACTCCAAGGTGAGGCCCGCTGGGGCGGCCGGTGGGGAGGGGGCCGCTCTCCCTGCCTCCCTGTGCCGGTCACTCTGTTTCTCGGCATCTGCTTGTTCTGCCTGTGCTGTGGCTGTCCTCCTCCTCTGTGTGTCCGTCCTTTGACCTTTCTGCCTCTCTGCCCGGTTCTCCCCGACCCCCAGGGTAATGCTGGGCTGGGTGAAGACCCCAGGGATGGGGTGTGGTCTGAAGAGGAGACTCGGGGTACAAGTAGCCAGGGCTTAGGGCTGCCAGATAAAATACAGGATGCTGTCAGGGTCAGAATGTTTGTGTCCCCAAAATTCCTAAGATGGAATCCCACCCTGCAAGGTCATGGGAGGTGACTGGGTCACGGGGTGGAGTCCTCTTGGATGGAAGCAGGGCCCTTATGAAACAGGCCGAGGGGACCTTTCCACGTGTGAGAGCACAGCAAGAAGAGGGTCCGGCCTCCAGAATGTTGAGAAACAAATTCCTGCAGTTTCTAAGGCACCCAGTTACAATGTCTTGGTCTGGTAGTCCAAGTGAGCTAAGACAGATGCCTAGTTAAATTTGAATTTCAGAAAAACAATAAATATAATAACTTTTAGTATAAATATGCTCCAAATAGTGCATCGGACATACTTTGGAGCCATACTTATACTAAAAAAGTATTCATTGTTTATTTGAAATTCAAGTTGAACCGGTCCTGCTTTATATTTATTACTATTCGCTGAATGCAGCACCTTGCCAGGATGGCCAGGGAAGGCCGTTTGTTTTGCGCTGTCCAAGGTGCTCGGCTCAGGGGCCGGGCAGGGCTGAAATCCGGCCCATGATCCCACACGGGGCCCTGTCCCTGCTGTGCCACCAGCAGGAGGGCTTTTCTCTTCCCGGAAGTGCCCTGGACTGGCCCCAATGTCAATCACGTTTTTTTGTCTTCTGCATTTTACGATGCTTTGACATCTTGGGGCCTTGTAGACCCAGGGAGGGACCAGGGCTAGCTAATTCCTAGAGAGAGCAAACACCTTGCCTGCAAGCACGCCTTTGATACACAGACTGACACACCCAGCCCCCCCCACCTCTTTTTATCAGGCTCCTTTGGCGTCATCCACGTGTGGCCCCCGGTGATGTGGCGTGTCCCCGCCTCTTGGGAACTGCCCGTAACAAACGCTTCCCTATGGCGGTTGCTCCTCGTCTGTGAGCCTCATGCCTGAATAAAAACAAAACCCCGGGCACATTTTGAAACAGTCCCCACCAAAATCTACGCCGGGAGACTGTGCATAGGGTCCCGGATGGGGTTTACATACCGCAGAGCCTTTAAGATGACAGGGCCTTGCAGGATGGCGGGACCAAGCTCTTCTGTCTGCAGATAGAGCCTGACGGGGCGGTGCCCGCATGGGCCATGCTCACTGAGGCCCGGGCCTCTGCCCTTCCCTGGGCTCCTCCCAGTGCAGCCTCGGACAGGTGGGCACTGCTGACAGCCCAAGGGCACCACCCAGAGGCTGTGCGAGGCCACGGCAGGGGTTTGGGGTCCTCCCCGCCAAACCCCAGCTATCCTCAGCTCTGAGGCCCTCCTCAGCCTCACGGGATGGAGGATGCATGGCCTGCTCCCCAGGCCCAGCCCATCCCTGGCACCACTTTTTGAGCTTTAGAAAGGTCAGCGGGGCCCTCGCCGTTGGTGGGGGACGTGAGATAAGCCCGCCCTGCTCTGAGGGTGTGTCCTTCCTGCCCAAACTGACCATCCTGCCAAGGGGTCAGCTGGGGCCTGGTGCCAAACCCAGGACAAACGCCCTCCCCCAGGCACAAGCCCATCGGAGAAAGGGTGCCTCTCGAGAGACCAGTCCCTGCTCGTGTACTGGGCTGGAGTCGCCCTGCCGTGTTACGAAATACAAAAATACGACACGGGGAATGGATCGCCCAGAGAAGGATGAGAAGGAAAGAAAGGGGTGTTCCTTACAGCCTGGGTGCCTGTCCAGTCCCTCCCTGAGGTCGGGCCAGCCTGGCCCCTGCCAGGGTTTGTGTCCCTCCGAGGACACACCCGTCTGGTGAGGAAAGAGGTCAGGATCACCCTGCCAGACCTGTCCAGAGACACCTTGAGCCCAGCATGTCATCCTCGTCCGCGCTGGGAAGGTCTCTCAGAGAGGCTGGCCTGGTGCCGCTAGAGAGCAGGGCAGCCGAGGCCGTGTCCCCCCACCTGCCGGCCCGTGCTCCGGGTGCTGCACAGGGAAGGGCGGCCCCGGGCAGCCAGGGGCCTGGGCTCCAGATCCCACTCTGTGTAACCACAGGCAGCTCACTCCCTGGGCCTCTGTTTCCTCATCTGCAAAATGCAGGCGTTGGATCAGACACTTTGGAAAGGTGCCTTCAGCTCTGACAAGCTGCAGGTCTGTGGCCCAAAGCGTGCTGAGAAGGGTGGGCAATCCAGGAGGGTCCCGTGGGGCAGGCTCTAGGGGCTGTCAGAGCCGCCCAGGGGACCCAGCCCAGGCCCCCGCTTCCTGGGAACGAAAGGACCATTATCACAGCCAGAGCCGGCACGTGCGTGAGGAAGGGCACACAGAGAGACACGCAGGGAGAGGTGGAGAGCACACACAGGTGCACACACCATCCAGCGGGCTCCCGGCCCGCAGAGAAGGCCCGGCAGGCAGCCCTGGCAGCCCTGGGGTCTGGAGCCCCCATCATCCGCCACGTGGGTGGTTACTGCTGTGGGCTCTGCACCTGGGCGGCCTGAACTGAACCAGCCTCTGCCACCTCCCAGCTGTGACCTGACCTCGCAGGGCCTCTGTGCCCTCATCTGCGCAAGGGGAGCAATGGCAGCCCCACACAAGGCTGGTCGTGAGGATGGAGGGGGAGCAGGTCTGGCAGAGTGAGCGTGCGATGAGCACTGCCATCGGGAGCCCTGGCTGCCCCCCCCCCCGCACCGTCGCCTGGCCATCTGCACCTCCTAGATGCGGACGTCAGTGTCAGAGCAGGGCAGGCCATGTGGTCCCACAGACCTGGGTTCAAGCCTGGGCTCCATCGCATGTTATGGTGACACAGTCTCTCTGCCTCAGTTTCCCCACCTGCAAAACGGGATGAAACTAATAGTCACCCATTGAGTGTGTGACTTAGAAGGAATTATGCACTGAAGTTACCTTGTAAGGAGCGGGGCGTGGGATCAGCTGGTATTACTGTTGGCTCCTTTCCCACGAAGGGAACCCCAGTTCCCCCACCCCAGAGATCACACTGCTGTTTCATTAAAAAGGGGCTCTGGTCTCAGTCTCCATGTTACTGCTCGGCCCTTCTCTCGGGGACTCTGCCCTGTGCCCTGTAGGGGAAGCGCCCCCTCCCGGAGGACCTAGGCCCTTCCCCCCGCCGGCCTCCGCCAGCACAGGCTGGAGATCTGCAGCTAAACCTGGGTGCTGGGGTGGGCCACACTGCTGGGCCTCCCTCCAAGCCTCTTCCCCGAGACCCGGCCCTGGGCCATCTGGGGACAGCGGGCTCCTCCTTTGTTCCTCTTGCCTCTCTCGGCCTGGCACCAGAATGGAGGCCACATGGCATTCATCTGGAGGGCCCACGAGTCCACAAACCAGGGAAGGAAGCAGAGGTGAGGGACAGGGAGAGAAGAGCGTGGGCTGGGCCCACGGAGCACTCTTTCCCGGAAGCCCTGCCCCACCCACTACTGCCCAGGTGGGGGCCAGGCCAGCGGGGAGGGTTACTGTCGTGTCCGTGTCCACCTTGGAGCCCTTTGCCCCCAGCCTACCTCTCTGTGTGTTCAGCTTCAGGCGGCCACCTGCCCACAGGGCTGGCTCCGGCCCACCTGGCACCACCGGCCTCGCCTGTTGGGCCCGTGCTGAGAGGAGCTCAGGAAAGGGATGAGTGTGCACAGCCTAGGGTCCTTGCTCCCTGCCGGTCACCCCATCGCCCACACCCCCTTCCAGCTTAGGGGCCTAGAGTCTCCACCCAGCGCGCAGCCGCTCATCCTGGCCTTCTGGGAAGGGCTCCCCTCTGGCCTCAGGCCACGCGGCTGGATGCAGGGTCTGGAACAAACAGCGCTATGCAGCTCCCCACCTTCCCCACCCCCCTCGTCAATCCAGGTGACAGCGGCCCACGCGATCCGCAGGCAGTTATAAAAGGGGGAAGCAGAGCGATGATTAAAAAAAAAAGACCCAGCAGGTGGGGGAGGTGAGTGGGACCCAGGAGAACAGAGAGGCCTGGTTGCCAGGCAGTGGCTGCTCAAGGCCTTGCCGGCTGTTTGCATCCCAGTGAGCATGCTGTAGTTAGCCACCCACTGCAGTCCCACCTCTGAGGGCTCAGCCCGGCTCTCCACTGCCCAACCGGGGTCCTGGGGTCTTCGGAAAGAGTAGAGTGGCCGCCACCGCCCATGCTAGACAACCGCACCAAGAGTACACTCTGTCCCCAGCCTCCCAAGCCACTGCTGGAAACCAGAGAGATGGACACCGGGTCCCTTAGTGACGGGGCGATGGGGTGTGCACAGCCCTGGAGCAGCCCTGGAGCAGGCAGAGCTCAGAGGGGAGCCGGGGGCCCCACAGGCACTGGGGCGGTGCAGAAAGCTCCTCGGAGGCAGGCAGTGGGCAGAGGGCCGTGAACACCCACAGACAGGACAGGTGAGGGGTGGGCGGGAGCCCACCTGCGGAGGCTTGTGCCCCGGCGCGCTCAATCCTGTGCACAGGACGCATACACGCCGCACACACGCCTGGCCCCTGGCCCGTGTCTGCACTCATGGGGGCTGGGTCTTCGAGGACCCTGGGAGCCACCGTCACAGACAGTCACACGGGGCAGCCTGGGAGACCCAGAGGCTGCAGTCTGGCAGCTCATTAGTACCCACAAGCTGGAGGCGGCCTTGGAGTTGGTGGCCTCCAAAACACGTGACCCACCACCAATAACCCGCTCCCTCCCAGAGCCGCTCTGCACGCTGACGAAGGTCTCCGAAGCAGGAGCTGGGCACGGCGCCCACAGAGCCACGTCCAGTGAAGGGAGGAGAGGGAGGGTGGGCGGCGCCGGGAGGGCAGGATCCGCAGATGATGGAACATTCCGCCGCTCGGACGGGGTGAGCAGTGCCTTCACGGCCGCCAAGTCCAAAGGCTCCATTTGCACATGAGAAAAGTGACGATTGGGGAGATCTATACAAAAGGAATGAAGCAAGAGAAAAGAGAAAGAAGAAGGGAGAGATGAGAGCAGAAAGGAATAAGGGGAAGGAAAGCGAGGGTGCCCAGTGCTTCTCCTCTGCAGGCTCTCCCCCAGCCCGCCCTCCTCCCTCCTCCCCGGGACGCCCGCCTGGGCCTGGGCCCCCCAGCTCATGGGCCTCCCCGGGGTGACGCAGGGCGCTTGCCTTCTCCTGGCTCTTGCCTTGTTTGATGAACACATCTCCCTTTTTCTCTAATTAGGTGGAACAAACAACTTGAACCAGAATTTTTATTTCCCAGAAAAGCACACACCCAGACCCGATAAATATGTCGTTAATCATCATTCCGAGGTGGAGAAGCACGCTGGGGCAGGCAGGAGGGAAGCAGGCAGGGGCCTAATTAGAGCTGGCCCGCTCCCCTCCACCGCCCCGGAGCCCACCGCAAGCTTGTGGAAACGTCCCTTGTCAGAACCGCGGCAAAGTAAAGGAGGCAGGAAGAACAGCGACAAGCCCCTTCCCCATCTCCCCTCCTCCGATCCCGGTCTTGTTTTCACTCAGGAAATTGTTCTATTATCGCCGGACTGTTCACAGCTGGGAGGTCTGCTGAAGAGCCCCAGACTGCCCCCGGCCCTGCTCTGGCTTGGGCTCGGCTACGCCCCACCCCGCCTTTGCCGGCCTCTGGTCTGGTGCCCTGGCCCCAGGGCGGCTCTGAGGCTCTGCGCCCTCAGCCTGCTGGGTCTGGGCGCATCACTCTCCTCCAGCCCCTCTGGGAGGGCCCCTCTGCCCGGGGAAGTCCCGGGGGCTGCCTCTAGAAGTTTAAGCTGTGCCTAAAGCAGGTGTGCCCTCTAGATAGAGGCTCAGCCCTGTTCTGAGGCCGCAAGGCTTGCCCCACGTGGAACTGAGGACCAGAGAGCGGGGTTCCAGCAGCCTACACACTGCTGCTAGCAAGCTTAGTGACTTGGAGGCTGGGTAATCGCCCCAGCCGTTCCCACCTGCAGTGCCAAGGTAGCAGCACCCACGCTCCGGCATCTCCAGGAGCTGCGGCAGAGGGTCGTGGCTCAGGGCTTGCCCTTTCTTAAGTGCAAATCCCAGCTCCACCAGCGAGTTCCCAACTCACTTTGAACGCAGTTTTGTCCTTGCTGAGTAGAGATAATGTTCCCTCCCTTCCAGGGCCTTTGTGAGAATTGGGGACGATGCCATGGTTACATGGGAGGGTTGGAGGGACTGCAGCCTGTTCGTCTATTCCCCGGGCAAAACGGGCCTGCATCGCGCACCCTTCCCTGGATGGGGTGAAGTCCCTTCCTGGGACCAGGAGTCTTTGAGTACCGGTCAGACGCCAATCCCCACCCCCACCCAGCACAGCTCCCGCAGTGTGCCCGCCTCAGTGGGCCCCAGCGATTGGAGGGCAGCTGGAAAGGGGCACAGGAAGGAAAAAGGGGACCAGCTACAGAGTGACACTGTGGCCCAGGGAAGACGGGGCCAGTGGCTCTAGGACTCATGTTAGTTTCCTGAGGCTGCTGTAATGAAAGACACAACTTCGTGCTTAAAGAAACAGAAATTCATGTTCTCACAGCTCGTGGTCGTAGGGCCAAGTCTGAAACAAGCTGTCAGCAGGGCCAGCTCCCGCCAAAGGCTCCAGGGAAGCTCCTTCCTGCCTCTCCCAGCCCCTGGCGGCTCCTGGCATCCCTTGGCTTGGGGCAGCATCACTCCCGCCTCTGCCTCCTTCCTCACGGGCCTCCTCCGCTGCGTCTCGCTAGTCCTCTCCTCCTCTTAGAAGGACACCAGTCACTGGATTTAAAGTCACCACTCGGAATCCAGGATGGTCTCCGCTAGAGTCTTAACAATTACTACCCACTCAACTAGTCTGCAAAGACCCTACTTCCAAATGAGGCCATATTCTGAGGTTCCAGGGAGACAAGAATTTGGGGGGACACTATTCACCCCACTGAAGGACCTTCATACTTATTTCACCACCAACCGGAAGCGTGAGTTTGGTCAAGCTCGGTAGCCTGTGCCCATCTCACCTGTCCCCTCACCAGCCAGCGGAAGGTAGTGGTGTCTGTGCTGTGTGTGGCTCTAACGAGGTCAGGACGCAACGCGCTTTGAAAAGTTGGGGGATTTCTATAGGCAAATAACCAAAAGGTCACTGTGCATCGACGCTGCCACGTCCACCCACCTGCCCTGACCCCCACGCCCAAGGGGCACCCCCTGCGCGCTGCGGCTGCTCCTGCCTGTTGCAAACCCTCCCCTTGCTTCTGCAGACCCCAGGGCTGGCCCAGACAGAACGGCAGAGCAGGTGTGAGGCCACTGCCGCGGAGGACCTCCTGAAGCTTTGTGTCCCCTAGGCCCAGCCTGGCTGCCTGTGCGCTGGCCTGCAAGCCCAGGCCGATTCCGCACGCAGTGGAGCTTTCAGTTCCTTTTCCTTCCGCAGCCGAGCACGCAGCCGGGCCAGCAAGCCAGGGGCCACCCCCAGGACTGGCCCCTGTGACTCCCAAGCAGACTCCCTTCCTCCATCCGTGACTCTGCCTTCTTGTCTCAGAGCTGGGGCTTGTCCTCTGAGACCCGTCCAGCCGTCACAGCCGAGTGACAAGGAACTTTCTCTCCTTCTCCCCTCCGCCCAGACGCTGCTCCGGGACGGCAAGCGAGAGAGCATCGTCAGTACCCTCTTCCTCTCCCCCGGCGACGTGGAGAACGGGCAGAGCATCGTGTGCCGTGCCACCAACAAAGCCATCCCTGGAGGGAAGGAGACCTCGGTCACCATTGACATTCAGCGTGAGTACCGGTGGCCCGCTCGCTCGGCAGGCCCGGGGTGGGAAACACGCAGCCCTCCCTGTAGCTCTGGCCGCTGAGGCAGGAGACGGGTCAGCTCTGAGGACTGGCCGGTTTATAAGTACTAGCGGGGGGGACGGGGGCCTCTCTGTTTCTTACCGTCCCGGGAAGCAACCTCGCAGGTGAGGGTCCTCGGTAAAGGACAACTTAAAGCCACATTTTGACACCTGAACAAGAGGGCGCTTCCATATTAATAACTATGGTCAGCTGCTGCCCTGCTGGGCTGGCCGGGGGGCCCCACCCCTACTGGAGAGAAGCCAGAGTGGAGATGCTGGGGACGGAGGGCTCTCGGGCTCCGGACAGGCGCAGCGCCATGCCCCGTAGAGGGTACCAGCCACCCTCACGGAGGTCAGTCAGGAGGCTGAGAGGAAGAGAAAGAAGGGCTAGTATTTAGCTCATATTTATATGCATTATCGAATTTAATCTTTACAACCCTTTGGAGGAGGTATCTGGGGAAACCAAGGCACCCGAATGTTGATTCAGTTGCCCATGCAGGTTTCAAATGCAGGCAGCTTTGCGGAGCCTGCCCGGTGGCACTCCTGCACACCCCGCGAGGGCCGGCCTCAGGACATTAGTCGTATGGGTCACATGTTGACAGTGACGATGCTCCGAAGCTCCGCCAGCAGCACGTCCCAAAAGCCTCCTAAAAGAGACTCCTGAAAGTGTCCCAAAAGTGTCCCCAAGGTGCCTGTCGGCCCCAGAGAACCAAGAAGAGCTCAGCAAGGTGGCTCCCACAGCCTCACCCCAGAACTGGGCTCATTTAGCTTTGAGGTGTCAGCACTCAGAGGCCGACTCCTCTCCTGGAGCATGAAGCCACCGCAGGCCGGCGGCCACTTTGGTCCTGAGCTCCAAATTCCACGGCTGGAGCGCAGGCTGGCGGTCGCGCCTCCTTAGCGTGTTCATTTTAAAGCAAACACATTTAGAAACTCATCCTAACGGCCCTGGCCCATCTGAGGCTTCTGCATTCTGGCTCCACGTGACCCTCCAGGATCTGGAGTCCAGAGACGTGGAGTCTTAGGGTCTTGGCAGCCAGAGAGCAGAAGTTCCCACCCAGCGTGTAGAGCCCTGTGCAGGCTCCCAAGGGGAGCAGAAACAAATGGTGTAAACAAAGGCTCCACCACCAGGCTCCAGGCTTGGCCAGAGCTCATGGCCGCAGCTCTCCCTGAATGAGGACGGGAAGGAGGATCCCTGGGGTGGGGGTGCGCGGGGGGAGAGGGGTCTGTTAACAGTTGGTGGTGAGATAACGTCTCTGGCTGCCACAGCCAGCCTGCTGCTCCAGGCCGCGCCCCACGGCCCCCAAGAGCCTCTCTGGCAGCAAGGAAGCGGCCGCCAGCAGCAGCCCGCCGTGTTCGCGATGCCGCCAGTGGAGCATCCTGGCCTGGGCACACAGAGTCTGCACCCCAGCAGACACCAGCCTTGCCAGGTCTCTGGGCTCTCTGGCCTCCTTTCCCAGGGCATCGCAGCCGTCCGGAATGAGGTCAGGGTGAGGCTTGGGACCCAGCTGCCTGGTGTCCTAAATCGGCCCCGTCTAAGGCAGCGCAGCACAGTAGTGAAGGCCATGATATTTTTCTTGCTTCGAATTCTGGCTCTGCTACTTACTGAGTGACCCTGATCTGGTTAGTTAACCTCTCTGTGCCTCAGTTCCTCATCTGTGCACCTCAGCATGGTAATAGCGCTTACCTCCTAAGGTCGCAGTAAGGATTGAATGAAATCGTTCATGCCTGACACAATGTGAGCACTCTGCACCTATCAGCTGCCGGGACCTACAGTCACAGGTGTGTGGCAGCCCCTCCCACAGCCCTAGCGGGAAAGAGGTCTCTGCCATTTGTCTCCGCCGTCCCTCTGCCCCGGGCTGAGAGTGTTTATGTACCTGCCGGGCAGAGCACACATAACATTGCTCCCCTCCTCTTTCCCCCCTCCTCTCCCTCTCCTCTCCCCCTCCCCTTTCTCTCCTCCCCCTCCCCCTCCCCTTCCTTTTCTTCCCCTCCCCCTCCTCCTTCCCCTCCCCCTCCTCCTCCCTCTCCCCCTCCCCCTTCTCTCCTCCCCCTCCCCTCCCTCTCCTCCCCCTCCCCTCCCTCTCCTCCCCCTCCCCTCCCCCCTCCCCTCCCTCTCCCCCTCCCCTTTCTCTCCTCCCCCTCCCCCTTCTCTCCTCCCCCTCCCCTCCCTCTCCCCCTCCCCTCCCTCTCCTCCCCCTCCCCTCCCTCTCCCCCTC
>CAUYSK010082112.1:0-19781 GCA_963575035.1 Avahi laniger
GTGTGTGTGTTTAAGGAGGATCAACAAGTAAGAAGAAGGGGAGCAGAATCAGGGGCGGAGAGAACACATATCCAAACTTACTTGGCAGGAGCAGGTTCCATTTCCTTCCATGGCTTCGGCACAACTGCCCCTGCCGTTGCAGGGGGACCCCGCTCCTCCTGGGCACTCTAGGGAATCAAACAGCTCAGATTCATTCACTCATGACCGCACGCAAGCATTCTGCAAGGATGCATTTAAGCACCTATTATGAGCCAGTTAGCGTGCTAGTTGCCAGGGCAAGAAATAATTGCACAGCCTGTGGGTATCATTTAGGGTTTTACAGGGAGGGAGACATGTAAACAGGGGAATCTTAGTGCGGTCACATGCTATAATAGAAGGCATCACACTGTCTACCATTTCTTGAACATTTGCTTATACACTTTAAAATGACCTAATCGAATCATTCCCATTCCTCAGTGGTAGTTACTGTTGGTGCTCATTAGCAGATGAAGTTTAGAAAGGTCACATAACTCATTCAAGGTCTCACAGTTTCTAAGTTGCAAAGCTGGGAATTTAGCTCAGCCCTTGGCATGACTCTAAAGCCATGCCTCTTAATCAGTGTGCCAGACAGCATATTGACGGAGTCCAGAGAAGGGAGCTACTGATGCTGCCTCAGGGAATCTGAGAGACATCAGAGGAGGAATCATCTAAGTTGGGGTTTTGAAGGCAGAGTAGGAGTTGGCTGTGCTTAAAAGGGAAGGGCTTTTCAGGAAGAGGGAATAGCAAGTACAAGCCTAAGAGTTGTAAAAGGGCCTGGTCTGTTCTGGGAATGATAGAGTTTGGTGGGGTTGGGGCTTGGGAACTGGGGTGTGAGAGTGTGAGGGTGGGTGATGAGGTACAATAGGGTGGTTGGGGCCAATTAATGAAGTCCTTGGCAAGGTAAGAAAAGGAATCTAGATTTCACTCGGAAGCTGATTCCAAACAAGCATGGATTTTGCACTTCTGAGCTGTGCTAGACCCGAGTTGGAGCTTTTCTAGACATTTATTAGAGGATTTCACAGTCATCCACTAAACATCCACTAAACATACCTACTATGCACCAAGCATTATATTTCATGTTGGGGCAGAGCGACGTTTAGCTAAAAAGCCAGATGTCGCAATGCTCAAAATCAAATAGAGAATTTAAAATAGTGGTAAATGACAGAAGTTTAAGGTACTACTGTGATAGGGATGAAAAAAATCTGTTTCTTTTTATGTTTTCCATTGTTCTACACTTTGAGGGCTGAGTTGACATAGGTTTAATGAGAATTTGGGTGAAATCTGACTGTTGAAATAAGCGATCTACAAGCACCAAGCAGAAATCACGCAGTGACCATGAAATGTGTTCAGGTAAAGGCAGTGGGACCAAAGGTTATTCCAAATTTAAGTTAGCAAGGCAAGTGCCTTCCACAAAATTGCTAAAGAAGGCATGTGTTTACTGCTCATAGCAATCCTCTGAATTTGAGTCCTATTTTTAGCCCTACTTCCTAGATGAGGAAACAAGCACAAAGGAACAAACATGGTGGAAGGGGCGAGGTAGCTCTCTGGGGCCTCTTTTCCAGGGGAACTAATCCATTCATAAGGGCTCCGCTCTCATGACCTCAAAGGCCCCACCTCCTAATATCATCGCATTGGGGATAAGGTTCCAACATATGAATTTTGGGAGGACACAAACATTCAGAACATCACAACAGCTGTTGGAAAAAGAGATCTGAGCACAGAGAGAGGCAGATCTCTGAAAGAGACCCTGGTGGCTCACTTGAACTACTAGGCTAGCTCTTTAGAAGAACATTTGTAACTTGTAGGTGCTGCACAGGTGAGAGAGTCATGTTGTCCACCTGTAGATGGTCTTCTCTCTGGCTCCTTCTGTTTTTTCCCTGCATACTGAATATTAGCAAACTACATGGTCTAAATTGCCTACTTTGAATCTGTGATCTCTTTCTTTCCACAGCAGCGGCAGAGCCAGGCTCCTAACCCAGGCAGGGGCTCCCAAGTCCCTGATACCATTCACCGCGGTCCAACCTCAGCAGGCAGCTCTGTAGCCCAGGACCACAGCACAGACAACAGACATGTCTGAGAGGCGAGGGAGGGAGAAAACATGCTGATGCATAGCTAATATTTATAAATCACTTTGAAAAACAAGATGTTGATGAGGGCTGCTCTCACCAACTCGGCCAGAGGTTATGTGAGATGCTTATGGTGTCAGGGGAGGAGCTGGGACAGGCAATCAGAATGTCCTGAGTTTGAATCTCAGCTCAACCCTTTGCTTTTCCTTTGGGAAAGTCCATGCCTGGCTCTGAGATTCAGTTCAAGGGTATGCTGGGACAGTGCTGTCTTCTAGGCAGGTTTTTGTAGGGACTGGAAATATTAGGTGCTCAATAAAGGGTAGTTGCTATTATTCAGAGCAGATCTTCTTCTTCTCTGGTTTTTATTCTTTCAGATTGGTGCTATAACAGTTAATGACACTCAGAAAATAACTTATTGGGCACCTGTTTGGACCAGACACCATGTAAGGTCCTGGGTATATATGGGTGAACACACAGACCTGGTTCCTACTTCCATGGTTCTACCAGTCTAGTGAGGGGAGAGTCGTGGATTCAACAGACAACCAACTAGGTAATACTGGTTTACAAACTGGGATAAATGTCATGGGAAGAGACCTAGAGCTCTCATCACTCCACTTACTGGTTGTTACCAATATTTACCCAAAGCAACCTAATGCTGAATGGCCCAATTGGTTTAGATCTGCTCTCAACAGATGACAAGAGCCAAATCATTAAAGAAGGGCCTTGTTAAAAATTATGGTGTTTGTTTAAAGAGCAGCAGGAGGTGAGGATGAAGAGGAGGGAGAGAGCTTCATCAGTTTAAACATTAAGATGTTGTTTCATTGTCTTCTAACTTACATTGTTTCTAACAAGAGATCTGTCATCATTGTTATCTTTGTTCCTCTTGACATAGTGTCTTTTCCTTTTGGCTGCTCCTAAGATTTTCTCTTTATCACTGATTGTAAACAATTTTATTATGATGTACAGAAAAGATTAGTGAACTTAAAGACAGGCAATAGAAACTATACAAAATGAAATAGAGAGACCAGATATTTTGGGAAGCAGGAGAGAGTAATGAGCTAGAGCCAGGGCTTTGCAGTGGAACAGCCCTTGTTTGCTAGTCTGGCTCTGTAATTACTAGCCGATTCTCTCTGGGCAAGCTGCAAAACTCCTCAAAGCCCCAGTATCCTTACCTGGGCTCACAGGTACAATTGCTATTCCTCACCTGCTTTTGTGCCCATCTCCCTCAGTACTGTGTGAGCCCCTTGGGGGTAGGGACCTGTCATATATGTGATTAGGAGCAGCGCCTATCATGTATGTGATTATAGGCAGCATATAGTAGGCACTCAATGAATGCTTGATTTTTTTGAGTTGGCTAACCCTGGAGGCAACTTTGGAAAAAGGGTAGCGGGAGTATGGAGGTGTGGGGAGTCCTCATTTTATGGCCTAAATAAACTTTTAACAATTTAAGAAAACTAATTGTTTGGTTTCTAAATAAAATTTTAAAAGCAAAAGTATAAATTTCTTTCCTGTTTCTCAAATTATTTTCTATCCCCTCAGGCCCCCCTTAAGGAAAAAGATGATAAAATTGACATTCTCAGCAACCATGCTTGAAAGAAATATGGAATTTGCTACAAAGGCACATTTCTAATGCATCATGAGGCTCAAGCAGCTGATAAGACTGTTTTAGGTCATTATCACATTTCCCTTGGGTCACTACTACTCTGGTGGTCTCTTGTGTCCTGACTTTCCTCATGCAGGAGGTTTAACCATTATGAGCTGTCAGCAAATCATCAGCTGGTCTGTTTCTTTGAGGGAAGATAATAAACTTCCTGTCCAGCAAGAGGCCAAGGACTTCCCTGTAATTTTATCTGTCAAGAAACTCTAGAGGTGCCTATTCCACGTCATCGCCTTTGTTTAAGAACTTGGTGCACAGTGCTAGGCAGAAAATATGTCCTGTATTCCATTTATAGCCCTGGTTGCAATTGTCTGCCTGGGAAATTGAAGTGAAATATATTCTTAATGTGAACTTGGCATCATTTGTCACTCAAAGCGACATGCCTGAAAGAATGGTTTCAACTGCGTATCGTCCATTATTTGCAACCTGGGCAGTGAGTGGCAAGGAATATGCAGTGAGAAAGAAAAAGGGATCTGGAAATGCAAACAGCATGATACAAAAAAAAAAGAGAAAGAAATGTGAATAATTTGATGACATTGACCTAAAAAAGAAAAATCAAGACCATTTCTCTTTGAAATAACCAGATTGTTTTGGCCACGATTGAGTTTAGGTGTAACCCCTTTGCACACATTTGTTTTCCGTTACTTTGAGTTGTTGCACAAATCCATTAATGTTCATGGAAGAGTAAAAAGAACAGGGATGTTCAAATAAAAACATCTATTTTATCTCAAATAGAATATTGGCTGCTGAAATGTGATTAAGTTTCAAAGTTAAAAATATGTTTTTGTGCTAATGAGAAAAGACCTCCATATGCACATTTGATAAAGCAGTTCAAATTTTAATTAGGGAGAAGCAAGTTAAATTTGGGTAGAAACACCTTCCTTATGTCAGGATGATATATTTTTTTTCCCCCAAGTGAGAACTAATGTCTTATTCTTAATTTTAGAAGATGATGTTTTTTTTTCCCCCATCATGCCTTTCTGCATTTTTCAAGTTTTCACCAACATAACCCAGAGGTATTGGGTGTGAATGTATTTTTCAATGCATTACAAAGGAAGTGGATGTTCCATTTGCTTTGAAAACAAGGCCGTTCTAGAGCTTGGGAATGTGTTTCCTCCAAAAGAAGGGGGAACACATGTCAGCAGCTCTGCAATGGCCTTATCCTTGCGGAAATGTAACGTGGTAGTCAAGGTCTTGCTTGTCATCACCACAAAATGCAAGAGGTGAAACACACAGCTAAGTATCTTTTTCCTGAGCCAAAGGAAGGAAGCCTTTCAAGACATTTAGTGTTTGGAAGATGAAGATGATAAAGGGAAGTACCCTTTTGCCCCAGGGAAAGGACAGCAGAAATAACATCCAGGTCTCCATTTTTACATGTTTTGCTTGTCTGGCTTGGAGACCTCTTTGAAAAAAAAGGCTGAGCAGTCGAAGAATTCTTTCTGACTCTTTTGATCGTAGATTTGAACCTTGTCAGCTTTGCGTGCACATAGCACAGCGTGATGGCATGAAACCCACTAAAGATTTTGGACACCCTTTGCCTGCTCACCTTTTGAGAGTTACCCACTGTTAAAATGGGCTCAGAGAAAGTGTCATTTTATTTGCCTTTCATTACCAGAGGTCTAGTTTGGCTGTGATTCACTCACTCATTGATTCATGAAAGGTTTATAAAGTGGCTTCTTTGTGTCATACACTTTGCTAAGTCTTTTCACCAGATTAATGTTTTAAAATATCTACTACAGTTTTATAAAGAAGGACTTTTTGCCCCTGTTTGACAGATGAGGAGTCTGAGGAGTAAGCAGAAAGTTATTTGCCCAAACAAATAGGGACAGAACTAAGTTCACACCTGAAACTTCTGGTCGTAGGCCCTGTGTTCCTTTGCCCTCCTGACTATGGTCCATTACTCTCTGTATTGGACATGCCGACTTTCGTACTGCATCTTGGACAAAGCTTTTTTTTGTCTACAGTGTGTCTGATTAATAACTTAGCATCAGATTAGTTTTCATGAGTTAGGAAGAGGAAAGCAAATCTATAAGTTCTTTCTATTGTATCAGAATGTCTATAGGAACTGGACATGATCATGACCATATTTGGCCCTAAAACAATTCCTTGAAATCTGGAAATCTGGGTTAATCACTTTAAAAGACCCTGTATCTGGGTATTTTATTTAGATTTGCTAAACTCTCGGAAATACGCTGTGCCAACATGCTGGGGTAAAACTGAACATAGAGCAGTTAACAGAGACAAGGGCCAGGATATCTTAAACCCCAAACCTTGATCTTTCCAGGGCAAGGAGTGTAATCCAGGCATTTACTGGGAAGGCTGAAAGGACCTACCAATCAAAAGAGACATTAGAAATACAGCTTGAGGCTCTCCTTCTGGATAAGGTTTGCTCCAAGCAGTTGGACAGAATAGAAAGAAAGCAGGCCTTGGTGCCAGGCAGCCTTGAACCTGAACTTGCTTTATCACTTACCAGTCCAAAGGAAACTAGCAAGAGATGATTTTTAAATCTCTGATTCCTCATAGGCAAAATGGGGATAAAAATGTCTAAGTCAGAATTACATCAGACAATATAGGCTGAGGACCTCTCTGGTACCTAGTGTCAGCAACGTTGAGTAAATGGAAGCTGTTATTGATTTAATCATTAGTTAAACAAACAGGAGACATTATACACACAATATGGGCTCAATGATTTAGAAGCTGTAAGGAAAAAAACACCAAGATTGAAATATGGTTTTCTTATGTCAACCATGTGTGACGTAAGTTGATATTTTTTCTTTCTTTATACTTTTCTAACCTTTACAAGCTATGTATGATTTGCTTATATTATTTTAATATGAATAAAAACAAAGCAAAAGAGAACTAATCTCTCTCCTTATGTGGATCCTAAGGAGATGTTTTTATTACATCTTAGAAGATGGGGAACAAATGGTAAATTCATGACTTAAAATGCCTGGTTTTTGACAACCAAAAAAAAAGAGAGAGATTTTTTTTTTACATAATTTGCATATGGCAGCAAGAATTCAGTCACTATTTGAGTGTTAACATCTATAATCAGGATAAAAGTTCAATTTCAGGTAGCAAATGCTATGCTTGATCACAGAAGTCTAACGATACCATTGATTTAGACTTTGCTAGTAGTTCTTACAGTAAAACCTGGTCATAATTAATTTTTATGGATACATGTATTTGCATATAACTTTACACAGTTAACTTTACAGTTTCTTTACACAGATGTGTCTTAAGTCCACCATTATAGATTATGATATTCCATTCTAAAACTTAAAATTTTAGAATTTTTAATAAAATTATTTTGGTTGTTGAACAATAACTATAGTCTTTGAGATGTTGTGATAAAATTTCTTCTTAAAAAAAATTTATTTGGGGTTATAATAGCCCAACTTTTTACTTCCTTTCTTTGGCCAGTTGCCTTTTTTAAAAAAATAAACATGGATATTTTTTCAACTGTCCCTTTTTCTGACTTATAAAAGAATTCTCTTAATGAGAGATCTCTAACTGAAGTAAAGCAGATTTCTTTATAAAAGCTGACAGAGCAAGAAAGATTTTCTACGTATAGACTGGAACAGAAATTTCTAGAAAAAGATGCTTATATTTTCTTTTTATCGGGCTTCCTTCATCTCTGTTTTCTGTGAAACATGACATTGAGAAGCAAGTCTCAAAGTCTAAGTATCGTTCCACTTACCCATGCAGTCTGGACCCCAGTGGCCTGGGCAACATTGAGGTTGGAGATATTCCTTCCTACAAATATGGCGGCATCCGGGGAGAGACAGAGAGTATGTCCTGACCTCAAAGGTGTACCTTGGAAGGTAAAGAGAGGACATTAACACATGATAAGAGCAATGCAGTTAACTCTAAGAGGTAAGATTGTCCTAGATTGTTTTTTTAGGTCTTTATATCATTAAATTGTATAGATTGAACACATTTGCCTTTCTAGGTAGAATGAAACTTAAATATGAATTATATTTCATTATAAGAAATGGATGGAAAAAATCAGGAAACAATGAAAATAGGGGGGAAATATCTAAAGTGATATCAGAAGAGAAGTTAGTAGATGAAATAAATGATATTAGGCCCTAGGGTCATGCTAGAGGTGGGCCTCGAACTTGTCAGTGAGCGTCCTAGCAGTCATTGCAAGAAGGGAAAGGCCATGAGTTACATGGTGAACAGGATCTGTGGATTTAAAACAAACCTATTGCTCAGGATTAGCATATTTACTGCAGATACTGTAGATGTAGAAATTTCTGTGGCGGAGGTGGTGTAATGTAGTAAGCAATATTCACCACAGTGTCCTACTAGGAGATATAATGATCACTTCCTTGTAACAGTTTCTAGTACTGGCTTAGGTACAGTTCTGGAATAGCAATTCTATGGAGGCTAAACTCCATTGTCTATGTATAGGGATCCCTGTGGCCGTGGTTTATTCCAGGATTAGACTTTAGTGCATCTAGAGACAATCCTGCATGAATATTGTTTTTTTCATATGGGCTGTTGTTAAGACTAGTGTGATGGTGAGTTCGGAGTTGTCCTCCCAAACAAGTCCCTGAAATGTACGTAGCTGATTAACAGCAGAGCTGCGTGCTTTATGGACAGTCAAGGTGGGAATAGAGCTGAGGTTTTTTTTTTTTTTTGAAATGTTGAGAATACTGGTATCGACATCTGTCTCTTCACAAAAGTGGGTAGAGGGAGAGCCCAAGGGCAGAAGCAAACATCCCCTCAGGAACTAATTTTGTAAAGACATGCAAGTGGTCAATAAGTGTATAAAAATGTGCACAACATCACTAATCATCAGGGGAAGGCAAATCAAAACCACAATGAGATATCATCTCATTAGGATCACTATCATAAAAAACAAACAAACGAAAGACCACTCTTGGTGAGGATGCAGAGAAAAGGAAATCCCTGTGCAAATCCCTGTTGATAGGAATGTAAATGGGGATAGCCACTATGGAAAACAGTATGGAGGTTCTTTAAAAAATTAAAACTAAAAATAAAACGACCATATGATCTATCAATCCTACTTTTGGATATATATCCAAAAAAATTGAAATCAGAATCTCAAAGAAATATTTGCACTCCCGTGTTCATTGTGGCATTGCTCACAATAGCCAAGACGTGGAAGCAACCTAAACACCCACTGGTGGATAAACGGCTGAAGAAAATGTGGTATGTACATGCAATGAAATACTATTCATTGCCTTTGCAAAGAAGGAAATCTTGCAATTTGTGACAACGTGGATGAACCTGGAGGCCGTTGTGCTAAGAGAAATAAGCTAGACACAGAAGGACAAACACTGTATGATCCCACTTATGTAAGGAATCTAAATACTGAAACTCACAGCAGCAGTGAGTAGAATGGTGGTTGTCAAGGGTTGGAAGGATGGGAAACGGGAAAGTATTGGTCAAGGGTACAAAGTGTATGTTTTATGTAAGATGAAAACGTCCTAGAGGTTTACTGTATAGCATAGTGCCTATAGTAAAGAATAATGTAATATACGCTTAAAAATTTGCTAGGAGGCTGGATCTTATGTTAAGTATTATTTCTTTAAAATAAAACTATCCTTTTTAGAAACACGGTCTTGCTCTGTTACCCACCCTGGAGGGCAGTGGCATGATCATAGCTCACTGCAGCCTTGAACTGTTGAGCTCAGATGATCCTCCTACCTCAGTCTCCTGAGTAGCTGGGACTACAAGTGGACATCACCATGCCTGGATAATTTTTAAAATATTATTATTTTTTTGTAGAGACAGGATCTTGCTATGTTGTCCAGGCTGGTCTTGAACTCCTGGCCCCAAGCAATCCTTCTGCCTCGGCTTGCCAAAGTGTTGGGATTATAGGCATGAACCACTGTGCCCAGTCAAGTGGTCTTATCACACACAAAAAAGAGGAAAGGAGGAAACTTTTGGAGATAATGGATAATGGATTTTGATGATGGTTTCATGGGTATATACTTATCTCCAAACTCGTCAAGTTGTATACATTAAATATATACAGCTTTTTGCATGTCAATCATACCTCAATAAAGTGGTTTAAAAAAAAACCCAAAACATAAAACAAAACCAAAGAATGGATCTGAGTTTGTTCTAGCAGAGATAAATGACAGATTAAAGTCTTCAATTCTAAAATAGAGCATGAATGCAAAAATTCTATCGTATGTGTGTGTGAGTGTGCGTGTGTGTGTGTTGGGGGTGGAAGGGATATAACCAAGTGCCTATCATGGCCTTGAACAAAAAAGTAGCCAGTACAAAAAAGTTGCCAGTGAAGTAGCCATATAATTTTAACTTTTAACCCTAAATCTTTCTGATATTATTGTAATACAAATTGAAATGGGTTGCACATGTGTGCCTACTTTGGTCATTCAGTGTTGCCTGCTGCATATGCTTACGAATTTTAGGCCAGTTAATGCTGGGAAACTTTTACTAAAGATGATGATTGGAGTTTTATAATAGAATATAGTGTGGTCACATTAAGCAAATGTGAATTTAAAATATTATGATAGAACAGTGTTAAGGTTTCATTTCATTTCAAAATAAAAAAATAATACTAACTCTCAGCCCCGGATTAAAAACAAACTCATTGAGTACTGTCTAATTTCTAAATTAGTAGACTGACTAAATACAAAATTGCATTTGCAGTTGAACTTCGTGGCTGCTTCCATTAGCTGGTGAGCAGAACTGTTTGTCATCCTTTGCCAGGATTAGCCTTGAATTACAATAGTTTTGAATCCTAAGAGGTCTTTAAGAATACGAAGTTACATAAAATGTAATCAAGCTGTAATTCATTTGTCCTCCTTCTTTGGGTTCTAATTACTATCAGGATTGATGGCTAGTTAGTGAGATGACTACCAGACCTGAGACTTAACATGTTCAAGACTACAACATTTTCCAAATGAAACAAACCCCAGATTTTCAAAGTAAAGATGGGCAAGATAAAGGGAGAATGTTTATGTGCAATGCAATGTAGTCAATTTTGTATTAAAATGTGAATCGATAATAATATATGATTTAGACTCAAGTTCATAAATTGTGAGTTACCTAAGTTTGGGCCTGTTGTTGTCTTAGAGCAAGAGAAAAGCCATGGAAACGCTTTGCAGTTTTTGAGATAGGGAGTTTCAGTTTGGATTCACAGTCACTCGAGTTACAAGATTGGAGCACACTTGTTTTCTCATAATGAGTACCTGCAATCTCGAACCCCTACAGAGCCATTGGTAATCTTGGTGTAACCGTCTGGGCACTTGACTTCAAAGTTGAGCGAGCAGGATCGGCACTGGGTCCTAATTGTTAGAAGAGACTTCTTATCGCATCTTTTTGCCTGTGCAAACATAAAAAAGAACACCAATTCCTATTAATAGAGCCTTGCAAAATATCTAGCTTGGCCGATCTTCTCCATTGGCTTCAATTCGGTGGAATGTCTGGGATGGCAGTGAGGTTGATTGGTCATGACTGGCTTGCTGTTTTCAGCCTTATCTGGACAGAGTGTTGGGATCAGCAAGTAATGTCTGCATGGCTGTGGGTTGGGGAAGGGGCATTGTTTATAGCACGCGTTTGCCACCCCTGATCTGGAGTCTGGAGTCCAGCAAGGTAAGGTAATGTCATATGTGTCATTGCACACATATATCCAAATGGGAAACCTGAAATATCTTGCAGAATACCTATTAAAATGGAAAATTGATAAAGCAGGTTATTCAAGGTCAATTGGCTATAGATCACGAGGTCTCAAGGATATTCTTCCATCATTGATTCCACAGGAGTAGCTGCTCTGGGGCCAGCATATTGCTAAATGCTGTGGGATGCAGTTCCTATACCAAAGGTTTTTGCGATCTTTAGATTACAATCCAGCTAGAAGGTGGGCTCCAGGAGAGCAGCGATCTTTTTCTGTTTTGTCCATCCTGTACCCTAAATCCCTAGAATAGTGTCTGACATATAATAGTACTTCAGTGAATATTTGTTGATTAATAAATGAATCGGGGAAATCAGACAGACACACTAGAAATGGTTATTTAGCAACATAAGGTGACAGAGAATTAACTGCTAAAATAAATGATCCGGACCAAATTTGGCCCTGTCTTTAGGAAATCCATTTGGGAGGCTGACCTTTTCTCAAGTTTCCTTGATCTTCCCATCAAACTCAAGATGAAGCAACCCTGTATAACGAAGAGAGACTGAACTTGGGGGTCAAAAGACCTAAATGTGAAGTCAAGCTCTAGATCTTGCTAAGTGTACAATCTTGAGCGAATGCCTTACCCTGTAAAGGGAAGATATTAATAGCCACTCTCGAAGTTATTGAGACCTTTAAATGACATAACAGGTGCAAATTTCCTGCCACAATGTCTGGACTGTCATGGGTGGTAAATGCGAGTTCCTGTAACTCTTCTCCACCCCCCGCTCTGCTTTGCCTGTTGCGTCTCCTGACTGGCATATTCTCTCCCGTCCCCTGGGCCACCCAAACCACATCCTTCAGGGCCATGTTTAAGACCACCTCCTCCACAAAACCACACTCATCTCTAGTCCTTTTCTCAACTTCTACTTCTCGACTTCTGTGGCTGGCTCAGTGGAGCACATTTCGTTGGTCTTTGCTGCCCATTTAGAAACCCCTTAACGGGGAAGATCATGTCTCCAACTTCTGTGTGATCCCGCAGCTCATCCCACGAGCCCAGTGCCAGGTTAGGTGTGTGGAAATGAAATATGTAAAGTCTGCATAGGAAGAAACTTTACATTTACAGAGCAATTTGTGGTTATGCATACTTCCAAAGGCATTGTCTTATTTGATCTTCACCACTCTAAAGATAACTACGACAGATATCACCTTCCTCACTTTAGTGGGAAGAAAATAGAGGTGAGGATGTCACAGTGACTTGCCCAAGGTCTCCCTCTAAGTTACTGGTCTTGTTATTCCTTGATTAGCCCTTTAGCTTCTATGCACCTGAGTGGTAAATAGAAAAGTGAAATCTCTGTTTTTTACTGGCAGTTTTCATTTGGTGATCATTATGAACCAAAATAGCACTGGAATTTTCTTTGTGGTCTAATCACAAAACCCACCCTCAGATACAGTTTGAATTAACCTCCTTTAATTGTCATGTCACCTCTACATTTTTTTAAAGCAGGCTTTTCTTTACATTAGAGTTTCCCATTTCGATAAATTTGTGGGGTTACATTACTTTGTCTTTTCTTTCTTAGTGGGCTGGATTTAAAACTCCCTTCTTAAGAAGTCCCTTGACCTTCAAATTTCCCTTTTCAAATGGAAAGACTCATTCTACCTCTTTTACAGTATTTACAAACTTATCCCCTCTGAAAAGTAAATTCAACTTTAAGCACTGCTCGAGACCTGATTTCTGCACTACTGTAAGCACTTGGTGATGATGATGATGATGATGGTGATGGTGATGATGGTGATGACAATTACTACCACTTGTGGAGCACTGTCAGGGGAGAAACCGAAACCTGGAGAGAGATTAAATAACTTGCTCAGAGTCGAACACCTAGTAAGCCGTGGAGCACCATGACTAATCCTCAGAAATATGTGTTAAACAGACAAATGAAAGCCACATTTCAAATTCATCCCTACCTAACTTCAGAGCTGCAATGTTTAACCACAAGGCCATCTTCCCATGTTTCCATGAAAGCATTATCAGAGTACAGCCAACTGGAGTCAAATTGGTGTTGATAAAAACTTGCCTAGCCCAGGTGCAGAATCATGTTTAAGATTTACTCTTAATAGATCAGAAATCACATATTGTGAAATGCATGTTAAATAAATCACCCCTGATTAGGGCTCACTGATAGCTGGCCTCACTCTGTGGCAATAACTTGTGTGCATTTGCTTGAGAGTTCAAGATGCTGACGTACTTCACCAGGCTACTGTAAGACTGCCCTCGGTACTTTTCACCACAGCCGTGTGGAAGGCAGAAGGGATGGATCTTGTAAATATTTCTGATATTTATACTTTTAGTGATGTGTCATCCACCCTGGAACTCCGTACACCCATCTTTCCACAACCCTAGTTATTTTCTCCAGTCAGAAAGATGGGATGATATTCACAATAATGAGACTATTAAAACAAACAAAAAACAGGATACCAAAGTTTGTCATGGAAAGAGGAATGTCAGCACTGAAATGAGAGATCCCAACTGGTGTTTTAGCACAGGAATAGAAACAACTGGGCCGGCACTCCTTCGGAGAGATGCTTCATCACCATTAGAATCTCTACAAGTTTTCTCTTTATTTTATAAAGTCCAGAGAGTACTTTTTACCCATGACAATATAGGCAAACAAAAGGCTTTTGATCACATCATGAAAATTAACCAATTAAAAATATGAAAGTCTCATCTTACCTGCCTTGTAGTTTCAGCTGGGGAGCAGAAATTTTGTACAACCAATCCGAGAAAAAAAATTATGAAATGTTGTAGCATGATGAGGAAATATATGCTCCTTCTCTGGGCCAGGCACCTGTCAGGATGATTTAGGTATTTTAACTTAGTTTGATGAACTCAACTCCCAGTGAATTCTTTCTCATTTCGGTGTTTACTTTGAAATCCTTTCCTTTTCTTGGATTGAACCAGAAGAAAGGTGCAATCTGCCTCTAGATAGGAAAAAATGTCAAATCCTGGGGTCTTGGTGAAATCGGCCACGCTAAATGGTATATATATATCCTGGCCGAATGACAGGATATCCTGAAGGGGCTCAGGCGGAGGCCTGGCCCGGAATTTCTGTGCCTGTGAAAGTCCCGGAACAGTTCCTGCCTCCCCTGCTGCTGTGCCCCCGCCTCTGGTGCACCGACCTGCCAAGGCTTCCACAACCGCACCGTGGAACACCGCAGGCCTCTCGGTCCAAATGCAAAGGTCCAGGCTTGCTGTTGAGCCGCGTTTGTGGGAGTGCCCGTAAGTGGGCATGAGCCCAGCTGTGGAGAGGCAGATGCTGCAGAAGCCTGGGTCCCTGCCTTCGAGGAGGGGGTAGCTTTACCCTGGGCAGTTGGCAAACTCTGCTGCAAAGAAATGTCTCCTTGCAGACGCCGACAGTTGTGTTTTTGACTCACTCTTTTTTTCCCATGTCACTCCAGTAGCAAGTGACTGAGACCGTAGGTCTAATCTTACCTTTAAGGTCTGGACCTTTTGCCACCTGTTCAGGGAAGCCCTCCTGTCCTGCCCTTGCACGTGACCCTGCAGACCTCAGAATTTTGCACACAATGCCGTGAAAGCCCAGTCTCATCTATTGTAATTCGCCTGTCTCCCACGCCCAGTTGTGAATTCCTCGAGGGCAGGGACATAACCTTCATCTTTTCTGTACCCCTTGAAGCCTAGCACAGAGACCTGTACTCGAAAATAATAAAAATAATTAATAATATTAGCCAACACTTTTTGAAAACTTAATACATGCCGGTCACTATTCCAGACCTCTCCATGGATTTACTTGTTTAATTCTCACAGCTGTTGGTGAAACAGGATTATTCTCTTCATTTTACAGATGAGGAGACTGAGGCAGAGAGGTTAAGCAACTTACCCAAGGTCCCACAGCTAGTGGGTGGTTAATCCAGTATTCAAAACGTGTGGCTCCAGAGCTAGTGCCACCAACCACTGCCCTCTACTGCCAAAAACAATAAATATTTAATGAATAAATAAACAGTAGGTGGTGTTTCAGTGCAATTGGAAACCCTGATGGGAAGGTTGCAGACCCAGCATCAGGAAGGATAAAGTCTGGGTATATCCACCAGACAGGGCACATCTCATGACACTGAATTAACTGGGAGATTCATGCAGTACAGATGCTAGTTTTGGTTAAATCATCCTTTTTTCTCTACAAAGAATCACTCATCCTCGTTGAACCTTTGAAACAACATTATATTGACCAGTAATCTAGGAAACTTTTCCAACACTGACAGGCCCCTCAGCAGCTAGCTCAGAGGTCTAAACAGGCAGGTAAGGAAGTCCTTATAATCCCTTGGCTGCGTGTTAGAATCCTGCAGGAGCTTAAAAAAAAAATTCCTATTGCTTGGCCCTACTCCAGAACAATCAAATCAAAACTCCTGGGAGTGGGGTGCAGGAGTATTCTTTAAAGATTCCTGGGAAATTTTACTTGCATCCAACTGCTGTTTGAGGAGAAAATAATTACCGTATGAAGCCAATGAGATTTTGAAGTTTGTCAGTTACAGTAGGTGTGTTACCTTAAATAATGCACCAGGGAAATAAGATGGACGCTTCGTTCTGATTCTTTTCTTTCTGACAGGCATAGACAAATATCTGGTGCTCGGAATGGGCTAGATTCCAGGTGAAATAATAAAACGAACCCACACTAGCACTTCCCAAATAGTGTTTCACCAAAGACTACTTAGTTCTGGGAGATGCTGTAGGAGTATCAGGGAAGAATTCTACCATCAGATGATTTGGGAAACCTTGTCTCTGATGTCCCTTTCTCATGGATTGATCATGCTTGTTAGCCCACTAAAGGTTCTGAGAAGTCCTGCAGTAAAACAACATAACAAAATAAAACCCAAACACTTTAACTTCGCTTAAGGCAGGATTTCCCAAACTTTTGAGACCAAGGGATGCTTTCTCTTTTTGCAAATTCATATTGACAACCTCCAGATCTTGTGTTCAATTAGTCTCTCTTAGGGAAATGCTGCCTTAGACTTCAGCAGGTAGACTATTTTATTTTTAAATTGCCGGGAAGTAGAAGTTAGTCTGCTAGTGGCCACAGTCTAGGAACTGTGCATAGGTTTTATCGATTAGTTTCATTAAAAAATAATAAATTGACAAAACCTATAACTCACATAGCATTTTTCAGAAATTGTCTGAATAGTTGTATTAATTAATTTTGTTTCTGTTAGGCTCTTTTGATTGCTATGAACAGAGATTCTTCAAGTTATTCTTCAAGGTAATCCCTACCACCCCGCAACTGACAAGAAAAGACCTGAGAATGATGCCTAGCTCATAGTGGGTGCTTAGTCTCTCTTGACCATAACTATGCAGTTAAATATGTAAATATATGCAACAATTACACAAATCTCTACTCTTAGCCAGTTGTAGCTCTGAAGTGGGTGTGGATTTCCCCCGTCCTGGATTGTCCCAGTTCTGCAGATCTGTGTGTCCCTTACTGGGAAAAATGTCACTTTCTTTACTGTGGTCCATACTCCTTTTTGCAGATTGTTGCGATCCCTGTCTCTACTCGTTCAAAGTGGTTTTTGATCAGTAATATTTCACAGGCAGCTTGCCCTGCATCATCCCCCTATCCCCTCTGTGCCGTGGACAGTCACTCAGGACCCGGGGATGGCTTTCCTCTTTCCAAGCCTACTGTTTGCTCTCACTGCTTGCTTCTTGTGTCTTCCTGGATCGATACTCACCTCCTTTCCCCTGCGATCTGTCCTCAGCGGTGGCAGTGTGAGAGCTTTTAGTTTCCTCTTGGGTGGGAGGAGTAATTCCTGATTGGAATCTGAAGAGACTTTTCCCACATTGGAAAAGGAAAACAAGAAATGGGGGGAAGGTTGTAAACTTCCTGGGGAACACTGTGGAGCATCCTCCGTGGCTGTAGGATTCTAACTGTTGGTGTTGAACTGTTCCTTTTTCTATGCCATGCTTGTTACTGAATTTTTAGCTCTTGGTCACTTTAAGTAATAAAACATTTTGTGTGCACTTTGAGTAGGACTCAAGAAAGGGGACTCATCACCTTTGTCATCATCATCATCATCGTTATAGTAAACTCACATACGGCTTTCATCATGTGCCAGACACTCTTCTAATCTTTAATTCATTTACTATTTTCAATAAGCCTAATTGAATCTTCTTATTGACTTAATAAAATTAAATATTTATTTAAATTTAAATTATCGAATTTAACTTATTGAATCTTCACTGTAAGCCTAATGCATGAGTATTGCCATCATTCCCATCTTGCAGATGAGAAGACTGAAGCAGAAAGAGGATGAGTGACTTCTCTGCGGTCACGAAGCTGGTAAGTGATGGGCAAGCAATTGGATCCAGGCAGTGTGGATTCACTGAGCCATCCACTTGTCTTGCTTTGGTCCTCCGTGAATCTTGAGCAAGGTCTTCTTGGACCTTGTGAGATGGCCAAGAGGGTTAGAGTTTATTCTTATGAAGGAGAATAAGTCTTAACCGTCCACATGGGAATTGTTATCTTTTGCTTTGCGGCGGAAAAAAAAAAGGCCCAGAAATTGGGAATCTGAGGCTAATTTTTCTGATTAAATTTATTTACTTTTATTCTGTCAGCAGGTTTTGCTAAACAGAAGAAGATCTCAGAATAGTAACAAGGTATTGATCTTTCTTGAACATCTAGCTAGAAAATTGGAAAAGTTGCTTTGTATGGTTTTAACAGATCCAACAGCTCCTAGAGTTTTTCCAAAAGAAAGCGGTGCTTTGGGAAGTGTGACAATTTTATAATAGAAGAGGTAACAAGAGCCAGTCCCTGAAACATTCAGTAAGAGAAATCAGTGGGAGTTATTTGGACATGCCTCGCTGGATGCCTCCATGACTAACATGGTCCTTGATAAAATTTAGATTCTGGTCAAGGTAGAGTAAACAGAACTAACAAAACAAGCTTTCAAAATCTCATTTCATGATTTCAAGTAGTTTAAAAAATAGTCTTCCAGGAGGAGAGATTTTTCTGCCCTGGCTTGTGGATTTCTCCCTGAGTAGGCACTTTCAGTGGAATCTGATTTTATTATACAAATAGCTTGGTGTTAAATTCAGCCGACATTCTTTTTTTCTACTCATTGGGCAGAATTCTTGGCACCTGAAACATCTTGGCCAGTGTACAGAATATTTTTCTTCTCTCCTTTACATCTTATTGTGATATCAAGATAATCCAATGGCTATTTATATTCCAAATACAGACATTGTTAAAAAGGAATTCACATTCTTCTTCTTCTTTTAAAATATCTTTTTTGTACTGATTTTATGAGTAATATAGCATTTCTTTTTTTCTTTGCCTTTCTCCCTTCCTTGGCTTGGGTAATAATATCTTGTATTTTTTTAGACCAAAGGACTTAATAAGCTAAACAGAGAGTAGTCTGTAATTTCTTTTTAATGATGTTTTGAAATAACATTTGTTTAAAAGTCTTCAAGTGAAAATCAAAGATTTCATTTGGCCTGATTTATGTAGGTAGCTATGTTCAATGTACACCTTGACTTTGATTTGTAGATATAGGTCATGTCAAACAGGACGATTTTTTTTTTCTTGGTTGTTGTTATCACACTGTAAATTTTACTTATCCGCTTATTCACTCAACAAACATTTATGGAATGCCAGACATTATGCTGGGCTCTGAGGACTAGCGGTAGATAAGCCTTGTGCATTTTAGCTTCCAGCATACTTTTGTACATATTATGTCACTTAAATATTATTACAACTTTGTGAAACAGTCTGGGCAAGGAGTATTTTATCTTGATTTAGCAGCTGTAAAGATTGAGACATAAAGGAACTGAGTGGTTTATTCAGGATCAATAAGTTAGTATGTGGTTGCACTAGTAATAGACGCCAGGTAATCTCACTCTAGTCCTGTGCTGAGCCCGTTGTGGCAGACCACCTTTCTGACACCTGGTGCTGACGCTAGCACGTGGATTACCTGTGGTTCATCGAATTCAGTCATTAAAAGGCTTCCCTGAACTACGTGCTCCTTATGATCACACTAAGATGTGGCCACAGCCACAGAAGTTCTGAAGAGTGAGTTCAGAGGAGACTGCAGTTGAGTCACCACAGGCACACTGGGACCAGAACAGAAAGTGTTGAGTCACCAATTCTCAACGATCCATTGTGTGGACCACTGGACTTGTCATCCCTGGCACAGAGTAACATGGACACATTAGATCACTCGAGGATTCCTGTTCTGTGTGAAAGGACTTAGCTGTGCTCTAGAAGCTGGTCTGACACCAGGTCTGCAGAGCACGCAGTAAAGCTCACACCTGCCAGGTTTGCCTCTACCTTAGTGACTTGCCAAGGTCTGCAATGCTCTTGCCCTGAGTAGACCTCGTTTCCTTCAAGCCCTTGTTCAAGTTCACCTGCTCGGTGAGACCTGTCCA